>JAULKK010320427.1:0-11422 GCA_032355705.1 Rubia peregrina
TGGCTCTGACGGAGGCTGCGAAAGAAGGTATATGGCTGAAGGGGCTAGTCAGTGATCTTGGTCTACACCACGATCAGACTACTGTGTATTGTGATAGCTTGAGTGCTATATGCTTAGCCAAGGATCAAGTCCATCATGAGCGGACCAAGCACATTGATGTCAGATATCATTTCCTGAGGAGTGAGAGGAGAATCAAGGTGAAAAAAGTGGGAACTGCTGATATGTTCACCAAGTTTGTTCCACATAGCAAGTTTCAACACTGTTTGGACTTGCTTAACATCAGAGATCATTAGTTTCCCTGTGGGGAAGTCCCGGGAGTGGAGGGAGAAGTCTGTTTATCTAGCACTGTAATGGTGCGTCTGGAGTTTCTGCTTTGGGGATTCAAGTCAATGTGGAGATTTGTTGGTATGCCTTGAATACGTATTAGCCGCTTCGATAGGTTGGTATGGGGGTCTCACTGGGCTGTTATTGGCATTCTGTCTTCTGTTCTGGTTTGGGCCAAAATGTTTTTGGGCCCAAAGCCGTCAGGGTTTAAGGTGGAGAGGGTTATATATAGTGCCTCATCATTTTATTATAACTCTAAGAGATAGGATTGGTAGAGAGTAGAAAATATGTAATTCTGGAATTTTCTCTCTAATGGATTCCGATCTTGGTCGGCCATGGATGTAGCCAATTGGTGAACCACGTAAATTCTCGGTGTTTTGTATTTCACTTTATTTTCTTTGCTTGTTCTTTCTCAAGTAGTCCGCACAACATTAATTTTTTAGACTTCAAACATATATTCTAGAGAGGAAACTTCAATATGTGATCCTTACTTTACAAATGAAGCTTTCTCAATTATTTTGAAGGCAAAGTCTTGGGAAATACCTCTTTCCATACTTATGGAAAGATGAGGTTTAATAAGAATAATAAAAGGTTAAAGATCTTAGTTGTAATATTAAAAATTTATTATGCAACGTGTAGTAGTTATAAAGTTTCTAACCCAATTCATGCAACCCAAAAATTTTATCTTCATTTGTTCTAATTTACACTTTAAATCTTGGTCTTCCCATGACTTATGGAAATACCGTTTTTCAAGAGACGACTCTTTTTTGAATCCCTGACAATAATAAATTTAATATTGCAATTCTATATTTATCTACCATATTTTGGGGATCATATTGCTTCCGTGCAAATGTAAGGTACTGTATCCGGTATAATAAAATCCGAGCTTTATTATTATGTTTCGTAATCTTGTATAAACAAAAGTTGGTATCATTTATACAGTATTATTTTCTACCTTGATTGTCATATGAATAATATTAAAAATATAATTTAATTGATCCATGAAAAATAGAGATCTATAAGTATGATATTCTAAGAATTGTATTTTCTAAATCTAATTTAATGACTTATTGCATCCATTTTATGGACATATTGTCTCGATTTCGCCAAGGTTTAGTTTATACTTTTTAATTTTAATGGTTTGAAATCATATTTTTTTAAATTAAAAACTCACCTTGGTGAGGGGTATTTATTAGGCTCCCTATGCCATATAATAAAGAAACATTTAGAGCTCAAAGTTGAATCCATCAAGTTACAATGAGAGCCTAAAGAGACTAAATGAAATAGCTCCAAAACAAAGGCTTGAATCCATATACTATGTATCCACACCCCGTGTTAACAAAGGATACAGGTCTTATCCCAGTTCAAAGTCTATCATGGCTTTCCAATTTTTTGCCTCCATCTCCCGGTGTCGACAAAATTAGGTTACCTTCCATAATAACTCCTAGCAAATTAAATCCCAGAAAATATTCACTCTTGAGTTTGCTTCAGTGGACAGAATATAGGTAGGCATGATGAAGCTACCATTTCCATATAATTCATGTTGTTCCAAATTTGCAGAATGTGTCTATCAAAATCTGTAGAATCCATATGATAGAGCAAAATCCAGCCTCCAAGTTTTGTGATCTTGTCTTCTGTACCTGTCATTAAAGCACAACACCCAGCAGTAAATATTTCTACAAGAAAAATATTTGATAGTTCAACCATCATGAAGTAAGGGTAGAAAATAGCATCAAGATGAATGAGACCTCTAATCTACGAGGGAAACTATTATAAACAAAAGAGGAAGCACCCTGTGTGTGCTAGATACTTTGGCTAGGCTGTCAGCAACACTATTTCCTTCTCTGAAAATTTGACTAATTTAACCTTGAATCTGCTCTATCATCTTCTATGTATCTCTCATGAAAGAGATGTACTTCCATGGAAATTTGAATTCTCTTATGACCATCTTAACTAGCAACAAGGAATCACACTCAATTTCTATGTTAGAACATCCTAATTGTACAGCTAGTTCAAGCCCTAATTTCAAGCCCTCAATCTCTGCCAACAAGCTAGAGTCCCTAAGAATTTTGAGGCTGTAGTGATAACCCGTTCCTGAGAGTTTCTAAGTATGGCTCTTGCACCAGAGTCACCATTTCCAAGGACTAAACCATCAGCTTTAACTTGTAAATTTGGAAAGTGCCAGTGGATGATTCTGTCATAAATCCTAGTTCTAAGTCCTGAGATTTTTTAACACGGTAGGATAGGAAAACAAAAGCTAAGGCACCATTTGTATTTCATATTGTGAGAAAGGAAAATATCTTGAAGCCGACTCAGGATTTTCTTGACTAACAAGTGTGAGTTTGGTTTAATGGATTCAAAAAGGTATTTATTTATAGAACACCATATAAACCAAACAACAATGCATGGAATGATTCTAATGAGGTTTAACATATCAGCAAATCTATGATTCTAATGAAGTCCTCTAGCACATCTGGCAATGCCAATAGCCTGTTTAGGAGCTTCTAGTTGAAAACACTTTTTTGACAAGAGTTTTGACCATAGGAACTTACAAGATGGTATAAAATCTCTTTTTAGCCCTATTAGCTCATATGAGGACTTAACTGAAAATGTACCATTCTCAACAGGTTTCCAAATCAAGAGATCATTATACTCGGGGAAGAGATTCACATTGCTTTGTAAGAGATAGATGACATGAGATGGAAGGCCATGTTCTAAAAAATCAAAGAAAACTGTTTGGTTCATTAAAAAATATCTTACTCAAGCACCTGCAAAAGGTAAAGGTTGTGATGAAGTCCATAGTTGAGACAATGGTCCAAAGTCAGACCAATTAGTATCCCAAAAATAAAATTCACCCTTATTTGCAAAAAAATTATTGTTCATGGTCAGATCAAAAACCTCAATGATTCTCTTCCAAGTTTTTGAAGTTTTTAAATGATCTGGCATACTCCACATGAACTGGAACCATAGAGATTGACCTTGTTGTAGTTTCCACCATAATTTAAGAGAGAAACACTGAACCATTGTATGAAGGTTTTTAGATTCAGACCATTTTCAATTGTTGGATAGCATAATTTGGAATAATATTTCCAAACTGTTTTGCTACCTGAACCATTTTTAGTAATCTTCCAAAAGAATTTGGCAAAGATGACATGTATCTTGTCAATGATACTCTTAGTAGGTTTTAGTATTGTTTAAAAATGTAATGGAATAGCTAACAGTACATGCTTAATTAAAACTAATCTTCCAGCTTGATTCAAAAAGAAAATTTTTCCATTTTAGAATTCTTGAAAACCGAATCTACTAAGTTCTTATAGTAGATATATTTGTTTCTTCCCAAAAAATGGGGAAGCCCAAGTATTTGAAGGGGAAAGAGCCTTCTATCGTCCTAGTTGGAGATAAGATGTCTTGCTTAACTCTGGGAGATGCAAATTTTGAGAGGTAAAATTTTGATTTGTCAAAATTTATCTTATTACTTGTGGCTTTTTCAAAGGAGTTTAGAAATAAAAGAAAGGTTTTGAGACCCTTCTTAGAATATTTCATAAAGACAGTTGTGTCATCTGCAAAGGCTATATGAGTTACATCCTTCTTAGAACGGGGCCTTTTGAAGAAACCAATATCAGCATAATGAAAGAGAAAGTTCATATTTCTTGAGAAAGCCTCTTCTAGGAGAATAAAAAAATATGGGGAGAGAGGATCCCCTTGTGGTTTTGAAAAACCATTAGAGATACCATTGACCAAAATGGAGAAATAAGCTGCTTTAATATATGAGGTTAATAAAAGAGCTATGAAATCCCATTTTTGTTAGAAGGCGGAAAAGAATTGCAAAGAAAAGCAGTCAAAGGCTTTCAATATCCAGTTTGAATATGACATTAAAACCTCTATTCTTTGAGTTCATAAAATTGGTAATTTCCCGCATTAGCAGTACATTATCTGCAAGTTCTCATCCTTGAATAAAAGCTTATTTTTCAGGGGATATAAGAGAAGGCATTAGAGGTTTAAGCCTAAGACTTAGTAACTTTGAGAATATTTTGTTTACAAAGTTACAAAGGCATATAGGTCTAGAATCCTTAAAAGTATATATGACTTTTTTTAGGGATTAAAGTTATATCAACCAAAGAGATGGCTTTTGGTGTAGGATTACCAGCTATGAAATCATTTACTACTGATGAGAGATCATTTTTTATTATATCCCAGAAATATTTGAATTTTTTCCTGAGAACCCATCCGGGCCAGGAGCTGAATCAGAGTCCATTGATTTTACAACTTCTGAAAGCTCCTCCATAGAGACTGGTTTTATCAGATTAAGATTCATTTCCGTAGTCACCATTTGGGGAACATTTTCAATCAGCCAAGTTGTATTACATCTCGTAGGATCATGATTTTCTTCAGTGAGAATATCATAAAATAAAGAAATAGTTTCTTGACTAATCTCCTTTTTTATCAGATAACTAGGTTCCTTGAGAGTTTTTTATTGATACAATATATTGCCTATTATGCTTAGCTTTGACTGTGCTATGATTTTTTTTGTATTAGAATCTCCCTCTTTTCACCATTTAGCTCTAGACTCTTTTTCCAAAAAAACTTCCTACTGAGATAGAACTAGAGTTAATTCAGCCTTTGATTTGTTATAAGCAATGAGGTTAGCATCATTTTCCAATGATTGGAGATCCTGTTCAGCCTTTAGAACAACTTCTTCACATGTTTTAATCTTATCAAAGATGTTGCCAAAAGTACTTTTGTTCCAAAATTTTATTTAGTATTTTAAAGCTTGAATGAGAAGTTTTTCATTCCTGATTGATTGGAATCAATGTTCCATGCAGAATAGATTAGAGTGGTAAACGTTGGATGGCTGATCCAACAATTTTGGAACTAAAAGGCTTAGGCCCAGAGTATTTTTGGGAACTTATTTGCAAAATTAATGGAGAATGATCTGATTGTTCCCTAGCTTTCAAATTTATATGTGAAGTAGGGAAGTCATTCAGCCATAGAGAATATGATATGCCTTTGTCTAGTCTTTTCCATACTCTGACCTTTGGCCTCTTTCCAGTGAAAACCACATGTTGGTAAGGTTGAGAATTGGCATATGGATTTAAACTAATTAAAATCTGTCATTACTTTAGGATTTGGGATTGAATGTCCAATATACTCTGATTGATCTTCTATAACATTAAAATCCCTAATGGCTGAGAGAGGGGGGTTTGTGAGCCAATAGTCCATCCAACAATTTGCTCAAGCTTTTTGAGAATGCTTACCATATACAAAAACTATGTGACAAGCCTTATTTAGAGATGGATGTTCAATTTTGGTCAGGATGTATTGTATATAGGTTATGACAATTTCAGTTTTAACACAGTCATCCCAGAACAACCAAATCTCACATCCGTCAATTAAGAAGAAGTTTTTATATCCTAGTTCAAATGAGATTTTACTGATTTGATTATGTTCTAGGATTGGTTCAATCAGTGCAGAGAATGAGACATGATATCTATGCCTAATATCACTAGCTCTGATTTGTGAAGCTTTATTTCCTATTCCTCTAACATTCCATATACAAATATTTAAATTCATTACGAAACTTAATGTTTAGAGGACACTGAGGAACGGGTGGAAACCGTTTTAGGAGTAGAAGTATAATCCTTACGGTTATAATTTCTTGTTTGGGACTTAGGATCGGCTTTATTATCAAGTAAAGGATCTTTGAGGAAGGCCTTAAATCTATTTTGTGAAGCAACCATTTCTAAGAGAAAAGAAGAGTTTGGGATAAGTTTAAATCCTTTGGATTGTCAAGTTCAGAGTTATAGCTAGTTTTAAGTTCAATCTTAGAGTGTAGCTCTTCGTAAAACCTTGCCTTCTTTTTAAATTTAGCCCCTGGGGATAGTAAGGGAGATAATCCAGCATTTATGTCAATAAAGTTTTCATTTAGATTATCATTGATGATGAGATTATCTGTTGAACTAGTCTTCTGAGAAGTTTCAGAAGTGTCTCTCTCATGAGATATTCCAGAAGAATGATTCTTATCAGAGATCAATTTAGGAGAATCGGAGTCATTACTATTTGAATCACTAACACTAAAGGTATAATCTCCATAGAAGGGATTTCCTTTAGGGGGTGAGTTTTGGTTTTCCACAGAAGGATGAACAATAGTATTATACTCAATCATGTTTCTATTATGAGGAGACATATTTAGGTTAGGATTAGAAGTAACCTGGACCTCTTTGAAAAAGGTTAACTCTTCATAATTTTTACCATCTTTCCCTATCTGAGCATTCATGTTTTCTGCTATTTTTAGTTTGGGTCTCTAGACCTCCTACATCACAGGGTCGGCAGTAACAGGTTTATGAGTGGGAATCAAAGACTTTTCCTTAGGAGGGATACCCGATGATGAAAAGGTTTCTCCTTTTTGCTTGACCTTTGTTGGTCTCCATGCTTTAGATATTCCCTGCAGGGCATCAGACTTACATTTAGCTTCCAAATGACCAAGTTTGAAATATTTAACTCAGTAATCAGGTACATCTTCATAATCAATATATTTCCAGAAACCTTAACTCTATAGTTAAGCCAAATTCTTTTAGTTCTAGGCAAAGTAATTTCTAATTCAACACATACTTTAGCTACATAAGGTATAGTCCTATTCAAAGTAGCTTTATCCCCTTTAACATGATGCCTTATGATACTCCCTATTGACATCCTAACATTTGTATCGAAAAATTGTTGGGGGTAGACCACATAGAGCAAGCCAAACAGGAACAGTAGAAGAATCAGTATTAGGGTTGAAATTGGAGTCCATTTAGTGATTCTTAAAGAATAAGGACCAAAATTCCACACTTCATGAATCCAACATCTATAGTAATCATCAGGAATTGAAAAAGAAATAAGAACTTGACGATTATCAAGAAGATGAATCTCTGTATAGCCCTTGAAACCAGGTGTCTAAAAAACTCGATGAAGTTTGTCCAATTGAGGCCTACTTCGCCAGAATTTTCCGACAAGCTCCATTTCAGAGGGGCTTCCAATTTTTTGCATTCTTCTTTAGAGAAACAAGACCGGGTTTGCCAAGATGATCAATACAGGTTTTTGGATTGAAGGAAACTCCGGTTGTAGGGATTGAAATTTGATCGAAACTCGTAACTGGTTTACAAAGTATCTGAGCATAAGGTATAGGGCATGTAGGTGGCTCCGCCATGATGGCAGCACCAGAATGAGGAAAAGGAAAGCATATGAGAGAGGTCAGAGATTCAAAAATTATGGAGCCCATTTTTTAGAGCGAAAGCAATTTGAATTGTTTGAATTCATAAAACATTCGTCTGTATAAATAATTTAGATGCAAATACTAAGAGTATATTTGCATAATAAGTAATGGTTTGGCTAGTAAAGTGACGTATCTCGCAGTTTCATGATCTATTGTTAGGAAAATAAATCTTATTAAATAAAGTAAAATTAACATTGCTATTTATTCATGATATATATATATATATATTAATACGAAATGATTATTTATTTTAAGCATCAATGCAAGCTCACTTATATTATTAGTTGGAACTTTCCAGTTACCCTAATTCACCTTTTACAGTTTGGTGAAACGTACGAGTTTCCTTCCAGCAGTACTATTGCCCAAAACAACAGCTGAATATTCATTGATAGAATATTCAGGATTGAATTCAAATCCAACAATATTTAGAGCATATTCATACTTGTCCTCTCCAACTTTTTTCCTACCAGCTTTTGTTACAGAGTCAAAGTTAACTGCTTTCCCTTGTTCTTGATTGTACTCATCTACTGCGAAACTGCCAATTGCAGTGACCCACTTAGCGTAAGGGTCTAGTGGACTGTAATCGCTAGCTTGAGTTACTTCAGCCATGGACGCCTTGAAAAGTGAAGAGAAAATTAAGAATGACACAAGTGTTACAATTGGAAGGAGAAATTGAGATCGGATCGCCATTCAATTGTCTTTCTCGTTATAACTTTGGTGCAGATATGAGAATGTGAGCTAAAAAATTAAGAGAGATTAGAATGTTGTTTGATATGTGATAGAAAAGGGAATACTATGCATTTATAGACATTGAAAAAACTGAAACACATTACATACATATCAGTTACTTATTCTTTTTTATGGCACTCGTAAGTTATATCAAGTTAAATTAAAGATAAAAATTGAAGAGATAATAAAAGAGGGAATTTATGAGTATTAATTTAAATTAATATTCAATTAACCTTGAACATACTTAAAATCTTTACTGAATTCATAAAATCAATTTTTAAATTCTGAAAGTTCTCCTAAAGAAACTACAATTTCAATCTTAGTAAATTTGTTTAATTTTATTTTTAAAAAGTTCTCAAAGAATACAACATTCTAATATAACATTAAGTTCATGTTTCATGAATTAAAATTTAGATTTATAATTCAGATTTGAGATTTTAAATTTCATAATTCATTTTTCACGCTTCAAACATGTTTTCTAGAGAGGAAAGTTTGAGACGTGGTCCTTATTTTATTTACGAATATTTCTCAATTATTAAATTTAAAATTACAATATTAAATTTAATATTACAACTTGATTTCTATTTACCTGATATTTACTCGTTTCCCACAAAAATCATGACCACTTGGCAGAGAAGAGCGTATCACGCACCAATCACTTTGTCGGAAGGAAAAAATCTTCAAGAAATACACCAATCACTTCCCTGAAAATTATCTATGTTTTCCAAGCTATGAACACCTTGAAAAACAAAGATCTGACGCATTCAAATTAATGGAAACCCTAACACCAAAATACAAACAAAATTACAAAAACACGATCGGCACAACCATATCGAGAACAAATTATCGACACGATATTCAATCGGATTGGAATCATCGACACTATTACACATTGTATAAAAGTAATTAAATAGGATTGGAATCAGATATTCAATCCTTATTTCACCTTTACTGTAATTAGCTTTCCATACATTGCATTAATTAAAGCTCTTATTAAAAAACAATGTAAAAAAGTGAAAGAACTAGAGGTTGAAACAAAAAGAGCTGGGGCAGTTAAGATTTCAAGTGTGTTTAAGCTCAATTAACCATTAATTAAAATCAATACTCATAAATTTCATCGGTTATATCTCTTAAATTGATCTTAATGTAACTTACGAGATTCACCAAAAAGAAGTAATTGATATGTTTATAATATGTTTCATTTTTTCGGTGTCTATAAATCTATAGCATTTCATATCCTAACCCAATTCAAACAACAACGTTTTGATCTCTCCTTTAATTTGCTTGCTCATATTGTCATAATTGCACCAAGGTTTTAGCAAGAAAGAAAAAAATCAAATGGCTATATGATCTCAGTCTTTCTTTCCTGTAACTATTGTGTCATTCTTAATTTTCTCTTCACTTTTCAAAGTGTTTGTAGCGGATATCACACAAGACTTGGGTTACATTCCACTGAACTCTGATGCTGAGTGGGTAATTGCAATCGCCCCATTCACAGTTGACGAGTACAATCAAGAACAAGGGAGGAAATCAGTGACCCTTTCCGGTCTAAGAGATGCTAGTAGACAAAGATTTGGAGCGAACAAGTATGAATATGCTCTAACAATTGTTGGAAATGAATATCCTCCCCAGCCTGGACTTTCTCCACATATATATTTAGCTAATGTCTTGGGCAATAATACTGCTGCAAAGAAACTCGTACGTTTCACAACTCTGCTGGTGTGAATTAGGGTGATTTGGAGGCTCCAATAAATATTATTACCATGATTGTATTAATGCTTAAAATACATTATCGGTCCATATTAATTTATACACACACACATATATATATATATATAAGTGTTAATTTTACTTTATTCCATGAGAAAAAGAAATATATTTTTATAAAATATATATATATATATATATTAAATTGCGGGATAGTTACTTACTATGTAAGAATACACTTAGTATGTGCATCTAAATAATTTAAGCATACGATGATTTTTTGAATTCATATAATTAAAATTAAAATGGATAAATTAAACATTGGCTAAAGCAAGATACCATGTCCACAAAATGGTTCTAATAAGGTACAAAATTAGATTCTCAATATAAAATTCTTATATATGGTACTAGATTACCATACTTATGGATATCTATTTTCATGAATCAATCAAGTTATATTTATAATGTTACTCATATGCAAATGAAGGTAGAAAAGAATATTTTTTTAATGCAACCAACTTTATTAATATAAGATCAAAAAACATAACAATAAAGCCTGTGTTTCATTGTATCACATAACTTATGATTTAAAATTGAACAAAATTGCTAAGCTCTAAATTGAATTTTTTTGATATTTTTTTTTAGAAATTTAAAAAGGTGAATTCTTTAAATGGACAAGATTATTTTCAACAATCGGGATTTGGCAAAAAAAATTATAGAACTTTGCCTTGATATTGTTCAACTTTGGTAGTCAAAAAACAAAAATCAAGACAATCGGACCCAAATAGGCAACCCAACCCTTTGGGTCATGTCAGGTTAAATTTAGACGTGAACTATCCTATTTGTTTTGTTTTATATTTATATATGTGTGCGAGAGAGAGAGAGAGAGAGAGAGAGTTGGGGCGAGTCAACAAAATCTCCAATCCGAGATTACATAAATAAAAAATTTCGACCACAAATTTTGAGTCAGTTTGAGTAAGGTTGACTGACGGGCCAAAATGAATTGTTCTAGATGGTTCAACTTGAATTTGATAATGTGATCAAATAATAATATCATGAAAGTACTGTGATGGCAATCTAGCGTCGTTAAACTGGAGCTCCTTGACAAAGATAAAATCTATAACTGCCCCATTTCTAATAGCTACTAGAAAGTAGACTGTGACAAGTTGGGGTCAAACACAGGGAACAAGGGGGTCTAATTAAATCTTGTGTAGTGTGTGACATACACAAACATCACCAAGTGTGTTATGACAATGGGGGAAGTCTATTTGAAAATTTGAACTACAAACTAGCAATTTAAAAGGGTAAATCTAAATTATTATTTTTTTAAATTGAAACCACCATTGGTGGGGGGATATTTATTAGGCTCCCCAAACCCTAATAATCTGATTTCCTCAAAGGGAAGCAATT
>JAULKK010320438.1:0-11422 GCA_032355705.1 Rubia peregrina
GAGGGAAGGAAACCTGGCTGCTGATTTTTTGGCCAAAGAAGCGCATCATCTCAATAATATGGACCTACCATGGCATAGCTTAAAAACAGCTTCAGGGAATAATTATAATGGATAAAAAATACATCCCCAGCCTTAGAATGAGGAAGTTATGAATTGTAGGGTGTTATCCAATAGGTGGCCTAATTTCTGGTCTGCTACACTTTCGGACACTCTCATGATTCATTGCCTATACACACTATTCATCTAATCTGTACAGGTAATCTCACACACTCTCTCTTTGCTTTGAAGAATAATCGGCAGATGTACTGCTAACTCGAAAGGAGCTGGGAGGAATATATAGCGCAACAGATTCCTGCAATGTGCTACCAAACCCGTGATGAACTCCGACACATACTCTCCATGGAAATATCTAATTTCTTTTGCAATCCACAAATGGATATCATAATTTTTGATTACCTAGTTTTATCTTTTTGGATATCTGGCCTAACTCGATTAACACGTGGGGTGGAGGTCGAATATAGGAAACATATCCAAGAAGATCACTAGGGCACTGTAACAATTCATTCATAGACTTATAGATTTAAGTCTTGAACTATCTGTACATGTAAACCAAATTTGGGCTATTTTTTAGGGGCTGGAGATCCCTATAAATCTCTCCCATCCACCAACGGTGGATGTTTTGAATTTTAAAAAAAAGATTAAAACAATTAAAGGAATCAATAATTTACCACAAATGAATTGATGAAAAAACACACTATTTCCCGTCACAATGCAAATGCAACACGTGGGAGCAGATTGTAACAGTTGGGAAAAGATTATATGAGTGTTGCCATAAAGAGGGACCTATTAAGGCAGTCACGTAAGAAGAAATTACCAGTTTCATATGAAACTAGCTGAACTATGACATATTAAAGTTAGCTCAAGTGGCAAAACCTACTGAACCCAAACCAAACCAAAACAAACGAGGAAATGAATTATATTCTCCCTTCAGTAGAATTGGAATGAATTCCAGTTTCCTCCAACCAAACCAAATACCATACACATATTCCAACATTATATTCCACCAAATATATACACAACAACAATCAAATGCAATTTTTATTAACATGTAGAGTGAGAGATGAACAACAAATTATATTCTCTCAACTATGGCAAGAACCTCTTCTATATAGCATCCATCCAATAATTATTCAACCAACCATTTCTTGTGCTTGTTAGAATGAAGAAGGCAAATGGAATGTAACAAAACTATATGGAATGGGAAGTAGCTTCCGAAGGGAGAAACCTTACCCAAGAAATGTAGACCGGCCGATTGAGTGAAGGTGCGGGAGATAATTCAGCAAATTTTGGAGCGGCCATGTGAGTGAGAAGGTGGTAGAAAATTCAGAAAAATATGGCAGAGCCATGTGAGTGAGAGGATTGGAAATAAGGGAATGAGTTACATTTGGGCACAACGTTTTTGGACAACATGGGTTCAACTTTCATGGACAAATTTGCTTCATATAACCCAGCATGTTCTTTGATAGTGAGTGCTTTGGAGGAAGAATAAAATTGGGAGGAGTTGGTTTTGGGAGAAGTGGGTGGAGAATGAGTGAAATTTTTGAAAAGAAGTGGAAGGGCCAGAAAAAAAAGAGGGAATGTGCTAGGCTTCCCGCCGATGGACTAAAATTTGGGAGGGAATTTGCTTTGTTAGACTGAAAATAATCAAAGGTACAGTGCATATGTTCATCACTTCACCTCCATTGTAGAGGGGAACTAGATATACATGGTCAACTCAAATTATTGTCCCCCACTAACTTATATTTTAAAGTTATATGACAATAAATACCTTGAGTGATATTTTGGTTACATTTCTTAATTAATATACTTAGTGAGTGATAGGTGTGCACATATATGTATATTATATATGTGTACATGTTTATTCAATCATATGTACATACATGTATGTATATTTAGATTTATTTATATATATATGTGTATGAATATAAATATTTATATCAATGTATTCATATATATATATACATATGTATGTATATTTGTGGACGAATTAATGTCAAATTTTTTTTGACTTCACCATAAATTATTACAAGTCAAATTACATATATGTTTGCATACTGGTGTCTGATCAACCATCCACTTGCATAGTACATTCACCGTCAGTCCAACAGTGCACATATAATGCCTAACTGGTTAAAGGTCACCTCAAATCCAACACTTAGTCAAGTATTGTTGGTCATTAAGTACGTTACCTAGTGTTTGATCGGGCACTTACTTGTACAATACATCTACCGTGACTCGACATGTCCAGTAGTAGTGTAGGTGGAAATTTCCCCTGGACTAGTGTTTTATTAGCCGCAAATATATGAATAACTAAGGTAGTACACAAGAAGACATGTCAAGTATGCTCACTAGTTAACCGAAAGACTAAAATTTTCGTGGACCAATTTTTGACCGACCGTTACTTGTGTGGTGCGCATTTATGTGAACCCGAGGACTTACGCAGTACATTTTCTGCTGTTTGTTTGACCCTTACTTATGTCGTATGAAAGTAGTGTACTATAAGACCTATGTTGTACGAAGACTAGTCCTTTTCGTGACTATTTTCTTGTTAAGTATGGAGGTACTTTACCGGAACACATGTGTCACATGTGGAATAGTGTTTGATTGGGTGTACACTAGTGTTTGACCCAACGTTACTTGTTCGATCGGCTGTTGACTACTGTTTGACCAACTGTAACTTGTTTTACCGGCCGGTGACTAGTGTTTGACCAACCGTTACATATTTGACCAACTGTAACTTGTTTTACCGGCCGGTGACTAGTGTTTGACCAACCGTTACATATTTGACCGAACGTGGACTAGTGTTTGAGCACCCTTGACTTTTTTGACTTTAAGTTGACTAGAGTTTGACCAACCTGTCACTGCTTTGACCAGACGTAGACTAGTGATTGAGCACCTATGACTATTTTAACTTAAAGTTGTATAGAGTTTGACCAACCTGTCACTGCTTTGACCGGACGTGGACTAGTGTTTGAGCACCCGTGACTTTCTTTACTCAACGTTGACTAGAGTTTGAACTAGAGTTTGACCAACCTCTCACTACTTTGACCGGACGTTGGCTAGTGTTTTACCAACCGTTACTTGTTTGACCGGACGCACACTAGTGTTTTACCACCCCTTACCTTTTTGACTGGACGTTACCTGGTCTTTTACCACCCGTTGCCTTTTGGACCGGACGTTAAATATAGTTTGAACAACCGTTTCTTTTCTGAACGAACGTGGACTAGTGTTTGACTACCCTTTCATTTCTTGTAAAGCCTACATATATGCGAGGGAAAAAAATTATAATTTTTTTACTTTTTTTTGGGGACAACTTCAGTTTTGGGGAGTAGGAATGAGTTCAACATCCTCGTCCTAAAGCTACCTATTTCTATTTATATTTTTTATATATAGATTAACTCATATTTTTTGTCCAAATTTATCAAATTTGAATTTGAAAAAGTAAATATGCCATTACAGGTGGGACGAAGTGAGTGTTATTCTACAGATAAATGTGGGAGCACGATGAATATACTATTTTTTTCAAATCTGTGTATCAGTTGGAGGGAAGAAAGAAGAGGGGACATAGAAAAGTCAAACTTGGGAAACCCACCCTTCATCTGTCTAATCATGGTCATTCACCAACAACCCTTCCTGTCCCCAATTCTCCCTTGGCTGAAAAATCCTCTACCCTCACTAACCCTAAAAACTCTTGAAATTCAACCCTTCCACCCATATTTTGTTGACGAATATTTCATCAGTTTACCCTCCATTTACATAGCACAATGTTTTTTTAAATTTTTTGGTCAGTTTTCCCCCATTTCTCCTAACTAGGGAAAAGGTAGCCATCCTCCCAAAAATTGGTCGACGATGGGAAGAAGATCATGTCCACTCAGCCCAAGTTATCATCGTCGCTGTCAAAGTCAGCCGCCTTTTCATCTTCGTCTTCTGCCAATGGTCGCGTTTATCCTTCAGACATCTCCACAACTCGACCAGGTTATCTTCTTTATTTCTTTTATGTGTTTGTTATTCTTTCGAAGGTAGTGAATCTTCTGTACAATACTGTAGTAGGAACTTCATGTTTAATTATTCTTAAGGTATATATACTTAGTGTCCAGGAGAAAGAATTTGGAATTGGAAGCCTATGTGTGGATTAAAGTTACTTTTGTATGAATTAGTAAAAGATTTCCTTTTTTGTTCTTGTAAAAATCTCGGTGTTAGGTATTTTATCACTTGTATGAGAATGGTTGATTTGATGTTTTATGCTTAATTAGCTATTGAGGGGGAGTCATCTCATATCTGTATGCTGAAGCCAAATAAAAACCAATGTTTTTTAGCAAAGGATGATTTTGGGATTATATCATGTTTGTGTGTTTTGTTCCAGGACCTACCTTTGCTTTGAAGAATAGAGTTAGTATTATTCCAGCTGCTAATAATCCCTGAATACAGTCGTGTTTATAGTCTGCAGATAAAGCTATTTATGTAAGGTATTTCCAAGTCTTCATCTTAGTGTGATTATTCCGAATGGTTTTCTTCTATCTACTGGCCTGTGCAGGCATAGATATGCAAGCTACTGAATTGTTTTCCAGAGGTCGGGAAAGAAGTTCCAAATTACTGTTCTCAATAAATTTAATCAATAACTGGATGAACAACATATTAGTTCTTTGAATTTCCATTTTCCACTCATAAAGATACCTACTTGTTATCACTGAAGTTCAACAATTTATCTGGTGCATACCCACATTTCTATAATTATATAGTTTACTCCTCACAAACGAACATTGAATCCACTCACAGTACTTTGGAGGGTAGGCATGAGGCATAGATTTCACATATACTTAATCATTTTTAAAATGTGTAACCTATATGAATATTGATTTTGTGTCCTGCCCAACCATGTTAATTTCTTCCAGGTTTCCCAAAAAATAGAAATCACAAATGTCTGCAAATTTGTTGTTTAAAAACATATTTTGTTGCTCTGAATCTTTTATTTGCTCCATATATTAAATGGCATAAGCAATGCATACTCTATAGGAATGTCTCTTGGGAATGAATACCCTCACTTTCTCAATATTCTCATTCCTTTTGGTTTCTTGTATGTAATCGGCCCAAATCATGTATGGTTGTGTCTAATGATGTGTAGATGTCCACACAATTTATGAATACATTCACTTTCTCTATATGTATAGTTGCGAGATTAGTGTTTGTGTGAGGTATTTTGCAATTCAAAATTGCACACATGATTGTCATACTTATACACAAAATTAAGTCAACCATTTTTCATGCATTTAGCCCTATTGAGGCTCATCAATGATAGGGTATTGTATGTGTATGTTTTACTTTGTAATTATCTCATCCTTGGGTGTTTAAGATATGTTAAAAACCCTGAGCATTTTTTCCTAGAAAACTACCTCAATGAAACATAGTTAATTGTAGGTAGATTTTCATCAATGACATATGCTTTAAGTGCTGGAATCAGTTTTCGACTACAAACCTAACATGTTTCTTCGCTTATTGTCTTCCATATGTGGCCCCCAAAAAGTCAATTAAGGTAACCACAAGCAAAGATGGTGTCGGGAATGCCCAGAAAAATGCGAGAGGTGGGCCAGTGGAGAATCAAGAAAGCGGCCTCCAAATGATGGTTGTAGAGCATGTGTTGTCGGAAGAAGATTTTGACTCTCCAGAGCTTAAGAATATCAGCATTTTCATCTGTCGGAGACTGATTCTAGAGAGAGGCTTGTGTCCTGAGGGGCCGTACAGAGAGTACGTTAACCATCACGGATGGGAACATTTATGCGCCTCCCTGGTACGGGCTAACATGATGCTGACATGCAAGGTTTTGTTGCTACTCAAGTACACAAATTCAGAGGAGATTTGTGTTCTTTCGGAGAGAGTTCATATATCTGCCAATGCAATCATCTGTTACTATAGAATCCCCCTATGCTACTAGCTGAGTGCGCAGCTGCACACAAGGTCGTTGAGAAAACGTCTTGGCCTAAAATTGTGAAGGAAGTCTGCCAGGATGGTGACAGTGTTGTCAAGCATCGACAAGAAATAATTGTCGAATGAGATGAATGTTTGGTAACACTTCACCGCGGCACGCCTGAAGCCGGTAAGGATAAACAAAAAAGTTCATCGCTCACGTCTGTTGCTTCTCTAAAAAGTGAAGAAGAATTTGAGCATTGATGTTGGTAGCACCATTATGGCGGGGATTCGAGAGAGTCTTCATCACCACAAATCCATTGGTTTCTCTTCGCTCCTCACAGCATTGTGCTCAGTGGCAGGTTACGAGCAAAGGGGGACGGACATTCCCCACAATTCGATGGGACCCATCAATCCTTCCATCTTCAAAAAAAAGGAAAAGATCGACTGCATTGGCGTCATCGAGCCAAGAAATGAGTCAGCTCTTCTTGGAAACGTTTGAGGCCCGAATGGATGCATTGGAGTTCAAGATGCATCATCTTATTCGCTGGACTGAGGAAGCTGGAATGTACTTGACGGTGATGGGAGAAAAGAAGGTAGTGGATTTGGTAGCACGACCAACCTTCAACACGTCATCGACCCCGGTGGAGGTGGAAGACTCGGAGTAGGAGTGAACCGCTAAGGTGCCCGTGGACACAGGTTGCCACTGAAACTTGGTGTTTTCCCCTTGCGTATAACGAATTTCTGCTACATGACCTTTAATGCTACTTTTGGATGTTTGTTAATAATTCCAGTTTAAGATGCTCACTTAATTACCAATGGTATATTAGTTTCGAATGATGCTATTCATTTTTTACGTTGTTTAAAATGTTTCCTACTCTTAGATGATGATTTAGGATGTTAGCTACTTTTGAATGTTTGTTTAACATGTTAGCTACTTTCTGATGATGCATTTCAGTTTCTTAGAACCTTGTAGTCTTTCATTGCCAATGGTTGATTATTTTTTCTTCAATATGTTACGTTATTCAGATTTTTTTGATAATGATGTTGAACGTGGCAAGTTATACGTTGTTGAGCTATTGTACAGTTTGTAGTGACAATGTTAGAGCGATTGTGCGCAGCTACGGACAGAGGAAAATTATACTGTACTTTGTCAAAAAACAATTTAATAGAGCAGCTGCACGCAACCGCTCTAACATTATCACTACAAACTACGCGCAGCTGCGTTCAGTGCCCAATTCAAGAATTGTTCTTGTTGAATTGATAGAGTAGAGCAGCTGCGTGTAGCTTCGGTCAGTGGCAATTTACAGTACAGTTCTTGCAAAATTTTAATGGAAGAGCGGTTGTGCGCAGCTGCGTCTAGAAACCGCTTGTATATTTTCCCAATCTAAATTGAACTAAGAGGGCAGCAGCCAAATTCATTTTTTCTTTCTTATTGAAACTAATAGAGCAGCTGCTGGCAGTGCCTATTTCTATTTATCTTCCTACTGACTCAAACTATTAGAGCAGTTGCGCGCAGCTGCAGCCAGCGCCAAATACCATATTCATTTATACCAATTCCAACTGTTAGGGCAGGCCAAAGTATAGGAAACTTGAATGATGTAGCCATACCGAAATTAGTACTGAACAGAACAAAATTTTGGAGTGTTTGCTAGTTTTGAAATAAAGAACATACCTCAAACATACCATATTTACCCAAACAAGTATATACTACTAAACCATTAGTCTCCTGCCACCTTCCTCTTCATCGATTACACGACCACCAATTCCCTACCATCCACATCAATCCAAATACCATCTTTTTGTTTCCTGCGTACGGCTCCCGTTCCCCCCTATCATTAATCAGTTATTTGAATATAGATGGAAACTCTAATTTCTCAATTGTAACCTCCAAATCAATCTCATCACTGAAGTAATATTTCTTACCTTGTATGACAATCGACCACCCTACATTGCACGAATCATCAACTTAGAAAACTTGCCTTGCTTGTTCGGCCAAAACAAACGGATCATTTCCATATACATCACGACTCTTGTCGAGAGTGTAAATCTCATTGGATCGTCAGTTTCATGAAAATCGGTGCTAGGTTTAACACTGGTTATTCTTAGCACCAGTTTCTTTGAAACTGGTGATAAATTGACACCATTTTTCCTAATTTAGCATTGGTTTTCAAAAAACTGGTGCAATTTTAACATCGGTTTTCTAAAAACCGATGCCAAAATGGGGAAAATTGGTGCTAGGTTTAACACTGGTTATTCCTAGCACCGGTTTACTCAGAATTGATGATACTTTAGCCCTAGTATTTCCTAATGTAGAACCGGTTTTCAAAAAATTGGTACAATTTTGGCACCAATTTTTCAAAAACCGGTGCTACATTATAAAAAACCAGTGCCAGGTTTAACACCAATTTTTCTTAGCACTGGTTTCTTCAAAATTGGTGACCCTTTATCACTGTTTTTCCTCATGTAGGATCGATTTTGAAAAAACCAGTGCAATTTTTGCACCGGTTTTCTAAAAACTGATGCTATACATGGAAAAACTGGTGCAAATTAAAATTGGGCACCGATTTTAAACAACTGGTGCTAAAAAAATGGTGCTAAAGGTGGGGGTCTGCGGTAGTGATTTACTCTTGTAAACTACTAACAAAGAAGGATAGAAGATTTTCTTCACAACAAGTAGTAAAAGTATTGAATAGGTTGTATGTTCAAGGATAGATAAGAGGTTTGGAAGTGGAAATCAATTGCGCCCAATGTCCCGTAACTTGTGTTTAATCTCTTCTTAGTAGTTTGTTGCATATTTACTAGATTTACATTGCTTGCTAGTTAATTTGTCTTCAAATTTGTAACTTAGAAAAACCAACCAAACCCTCTCCCCCCACCTCTTTACATGCTTGTATATATGTATATATCTATATCTAGTGTATTACTCACCTTCATATGTGAAAACCCTTAGAAAAATCACTCTTCTTTGTGGACGACCCCAATTTGCAACTATCTACTTAATTTTATTTATTAAGCATTTAGGGCTTATAAATTGTATCTTTGAGAGGTACGACAATGACCTCCCAATTTTTGGCACTGCTGTCAGGGAAGAGATATTTATTTTTAAGTGTTTGGTCATATTATGTGTAAATATGTGCTAGTTGTGAATATTTATTAGTTTACTTTTATTTGGTTTTTATTTGATCTTAGGTTAGCTTGGAGATGTATTGTTTGAGTTCTTAGTGTATGGTTCGTACTTGATCTTATTCACAAAAACCCCTACACTATGACCCCGAGTTAGAGTTATATGTAAAAAGGGCTTGGAGGCATTCTTTGGAAAGTGTTAACAACACCCTTCCTAGTAATCATTTTGCGGAACCTTCTACCTCTATGGATCATCAAGAGGAACATGAAGAGGAAATTCAGGGAGGAGGACCTCAACACCCTCACATTCAAGGATAAAACATCCAGTTGAGGCAAATCCCATTGATGGAGGTTAAGGCTCCCAATCTCGAGCAATAACGAATGTGCATCACATATCCAGCGGTTGGAGCTAATGGGAATTTTGAGTTAAAGTCTGGATTGATACACTTGCTACCATTTTTTCTTAGTAAGGAAGAGGAAGATCCCAACAAACACCTCCTCGACTTTCATATGGTTTGTAGTGGGATGCTCTTGAAAGGGTAAATGAGGAGCTTTATATGTTGAAGGCCTTCCCATTTTCATTGCGAGATGCCTTAAAGGATTGGCTCCCTTATCTTCATCCGGAAGCATCACCTCTTGGATTGAGTTGAAGAGGAAGTTTCCCTCAAAATACTCCTGGCTTCAAAATCCACCATCTTGAAGAAATATATTAGCAACATCATCCAATGACACCAGGAGTCATTTTATGACTATTGGGAAAGGTTCAAGAAACTGTTGTCTGTATCATGGCTACTCAGATGAGGATTTGGTCTATTATTTCTATAATGGTCTTCATGATCAAGATCAAAGGCTAGTGAGGGGAGCTTGTAATGGTTCCCTTGGGAACAAGTCCTCGAGGCAAGCTATGGAGCTCTATGAGGAGCTAGACGAATAATCAATAAATTTTAGCTCAAGATCCGATTTGAGGAGGCAAAAAACCAATAATGCAAGTGCTCCTTCCAACAATGGGAAGCTTGAAGACCATATCTTCACCCTCACTTCTATGGTCAAGACTTTGATGACACAATCTGAAGCTAAACTACATGTGAAATCTTACGATATTTGCTCTTCTCCACACCCTACGGATGCATATCCTACTTTGCAAGATGATTATATGGAGGAGGTGAGTGCCATAGGATATCAATGAGGACATGGATACCAAAATCAAGGGTATCAAGGATATCAAGGCTACCAAGGAGGTGGAGGTCGCCAAAATTGATCTTACAATACAGCCAACCAAGTCCACCCAAATCTCCGATATGGGAATGCACAAGGAGGTTTAAATGCTTAACCTTATAGCCCTACTCAACAAAAATATCACCCACCACAACCTCAATATCAAAGGCTAGGTGATAAGCCCTACAATCAAGGTGAAGGTTCGGGGATGTCAAAGGAGAAAATCATACAAGCCATTGGGAAATTGACCATATATGCGGATAAGGCCGAGAAACACCAAGAGAACACCGACTCTAGCATAAAAAACCTAGAGACTCAAGTGAGCCAAATCGCTCAAATCTTGAATTGAATGGAGACAAAAATTTGGGGAAACTTCCTTCTTAACCGGAGCTTAACCCTCGTCAAAATGTGAGTCTCATTTCTTTGAGGAGTGGAAAGGAAGTGAGAATGCCCCTAGGCAAGGTTATTGTTGAGCAGGTGTTTGAAAAAGGAAGAAGATATTGAGAAGAGGACCGAGGAGTTGGCCAAAGAGAAGATAAATGAGGGGGAAGAAATCAAGGTGGAGACCTTCGTGCCTAGGCCGGGATCAAATCCCGAAACCTCATCCCTCCTCGTAAGAAATCCAAAGTGGCGGATATCCCTATCTATGAGCTGGAACCACCATTTCTAGAGGCCTTGAAGGATAGGAGGACCAAGGAGGACAACAAAGATATCTACGAAGTTTTTCGTAGATGTGAGGTGAACATTACACTCTTGAATGCTAAAAATCAAATTGCCGGGTATGCTAAATTTTTCAAAGAGTTGTGTACCATCAATAGGAAACAAAAATTGAAGAGTAAAAAGAAGAGTGAAAAAAACGAGTATGTCTCCGCTGTTTTTGATGAGGGGTTACCTCCTAAATGCAATCCGGGAATGTTTACAATTCCTTGTGTGATAAGAGGAAAAAGTGTTAACAATGACATGCTAGATTTAGGTGCTTCAATTAATGTGATCCCATATTTTTTATATGAGAGTTTAGATCTAGGCACTTTGCACAAAACCGGGGTTGTTATCCAATTAGCCGACCACTCTAGCACATACCCAAAAGGTATTGTGAAAGATGTGTTGGTGAAAGTGGACT
>JAULKK010320447.1:0-11422 GCA_032355705.1 Rubia peregrina
CAGAGCTGAATGTATAGATTAGGGATTTAATTATATATATACAAGCAAAGACTTCGAGGGTCAAGATTCAATGGATCAAAAGCAATCAACGGTTCAGATTTATTTAAATCAACTACTCTTATATATATATAAAATTAAACTCATATAGTTTTTAAATAATTATAATTATAATTTTATTATTTTAATGTTAAGTCCTTTTATAAAATATAATTTTATGCTAATTTATATTCCTTTTTAATATTAAATTTTCATACTTTTAATAAATGTAATTTTAAGCAAGTAGAATGTAATTTTTCATGAAAAGTTATGCATATTCATAAAAATTAAAAATATCAAAATTTAAAAATATTACTAATATATATTTATATAAAGAGTTTTTACCTTTTGCACTTAGGTCCCTCCAAGATATTTTGAATTGTCGAATCACGAAATTGGCGGCACGGAAATTCAACTGAATAATATATGATTGCGACTTAGTGATTTGGCCATGTATGGGTGAATGGATGGGCCTCGTAAGTAAACATTGATTACTTGTACACAATTTTGGAAAATTACACTGTGGACCAAAATTGTGTTTCCCCATTATTCATTGCTCCAAAATACATGATTTTTGTTATGCTTACCAAAATATAAAATATAAAATAATATAATTTTTGGGCGAATTGTGGGAAAGCGCTAGCAGACTTTCCAAAGTAACTTAGAATTGATTAATAGAAGTAAGGAAAAGGAATCAGAAAGGATTACAGATATGTTTTTGTGCCAGATTGATGATAAATATTCCCTTATGGATTTAGAAAATAAAATGGGGGTGTATAGAAAAGTACCATGTTCGAGCGGATTTCATTTTGGAGTTACGAGTAAAGTTTTTACTTTTTGCAAATGTCCCTCCAAGAAATTTGGAATTGTCGAAACAAAAAATTGGTGACACCAAATTTCAGTTGAATAATTTATGATTGCAACTTTGCGATTTGGCCATGTATCCTCTTCTTGGAGGATGGTTTCACATTTGTCACAACAAGAAATTTGCCTTGTACAGCAGTATCACAAATGCTTCTCTAATGCACTATAATAAATAATTTACATAAAAAAACACAGAATAAAAAAACAACTGTATTAACATCCAGTAGCCTTATCTACACAACATCATCAACATATCAACATTTCCCAACAATTACTTGCTAAAAACGCCCAAAAAATGGCAGCAGTCACCGCCATGAGTTGATTAGGGAATGACATAGCCAGCATTTTCTTGATTTCCTTGAAATGGTAATAACCCAATAAAGGCCACACAATCTTTAGAAATATGCTGAAAATGGTCAAGAACTGAAAAAACACAAAAGTGGTTTATCAAAATTGGATCGTTGGATTAGAGGAAGGTTCAACTAGAGAAGCCTTTTTGGGAGCAGAAAAAATTGCAGTTTCTCCATAAAACAAATCAAATAAATGGATGATTGGAAACCGAACCTAGGCTCCAAATAGAGGTGTCAAACCTAGGCTCTGGACGCGGCCAATCGTTTCATGTTGGCATTGGAAACCGACACTTGGCTGAGCTTATCTCCCTCATTCATGCTAATAAGTGGAGTGGCATCGGCATCATCGGTGTCGCAAGCTTCCCATTTGAGGGGGGCCTCGTCAGCAGATGAAGGCGTGGCGGAACACCCGAAGGAGTGGTGGGAGCCACTCTCATCCTGCTCTGACCCATGGACGGGGTAGGCGTTGCTTTGGGAGTGGTGAAACGGGAGCTCCGGTTATTCGGCTGCAGCGGTGGAGAGTCGTACGAGCGGGAGGAGCACCTATGGTGTGAGGGGGGTGAAAGGCCAATGGTGTGAGGTGGGTGGCGATCGAGAAATGATTGGAGGAGTGAGAGAGACCATAGCTGAATGTATATATTAGGGCTTTAATTATATATAAGCGAAGATTTCAAGGGTCAAGATTCAATTGATCAAAAGCAAACAACAGTTCAGATTTATTTAAATCAAATACACTTATATTTAAAAAATTAAAATTCATATAGTTTTTAAAATATTGTAATTTTTAGTTTTATTTTATTATTTTAATGTTAATTCCTTTTATAAAATATAATTTTATTCTAATTTATATTCCTTTTTAATATTGATATTTCATATTTTTAATAAATGTAATTTTAAGCAAGTAGAATCTAATAGGTCATAAAAAGTTATGTATGTTCATAAAAATTATTAATATCAAAATTCAAAATATTACTAATATATTTATATAAAAAGTTTTTACCTTTTGCATTTAGGTCCATCCAAGAAATTTGGAATTGTCGAATCACGAAATTGGCGACACCAAAATTATACTAAATAATATATGATTGTGAGGTTGCGATTTGGCCATGTATGGGTGAATGGAAGGGCCTCGAAATCAAACATTGATTACTTGTACACAATTTTGGAAAATTACACTGTGGCCCAAAATTGTGTTTCCCCATTATTCATTGTTCCAAAATACATTATTTTTGTTGTTCTTATCTAAATATTAAATATTAAATATTAAATAATATAATTTTTGGGTGAATTGTGGGAAAGCGCTAGTAGACGTTCCATGGTAACTTAGAATTGATTAAATACAAGTAAGGAAGAGAAATCGAAAAGGATTACAGATATGTTCTTGTGCTCGATAAAGGATAAATATTTCGTTATGGATTTGGAAAATATAATGGAGGTGTATAGAAAAGCAGATTTCATTTTGGTGTTACGAGTAAAGTTTTAAATTTTTGCACTTAGGTCCCTCCAAGAAATTGAAATTGTCAAATTAAAAATTTGTCGACACCAAAATTCAATCGAATCATTTATGATTGCAACTTTGCGATTTGGGCATGTATGGGTGAATGGAAGGGCCTCGACCTCCTCTTCTTGGGGGATGCTTTCTTATTTGTCACAGCAAGAAATTGGTCCCTCGTTACACACACATTCCATATCCAACAACTTCCACCACGGCCAACAAAGTCACACCTGATGATCGCAAAGAACGGAAGGGCTATTGGGGATTGCCTAGTACAACAGTATCACAAATGCTTCTCTAGTGCACAATAATAAATAACTTACATAAAAAAGTACGGAATAAAAAACAACTGTAATAACATCCGGTAGCCTTTTCTACACAACAAAATCAACATATCAACATTTCCCAACAATTACCTGCTAAAAACGCCCAGAGAACTGCCATGAGTTGATTAGGGTATGACACAGCCAATATTTTCTTGATTTCCTTGAAATGGTAATAGCCCAATAAAAGCCACACAATCTTTAGAAATATGCTGAAAAGGGTAAAAAACTGGAAGAAAAAAAACACAAAAGTGGTTTATCAAAATTGGATCGTTAGATTGGAGGAAGGTTCGACAAGAAAAGCCATTTTAGGAGCAGAAAAAAATTGCAGTTTCTCTAGAAAACAAAGAAAATGAATGGATGATTGGAAACCGAACCTAGGCTCCGGATAGAGGTGTCAAACCTAGGCTCTGGATGCGGACAATTGTCTCCCGGTGGCATTGGAAACCGACACTTGACCAAGCCTATCCCCCTCATTCATGCTAATAAGTGGAGTGTCATCGGCATCATCGGTGTCGCAAGCTTCCGATGAGAGAGGGCCTTGCCAGCGAAGGAATGTGTGGCGAAACACCCGAAAGAGTGGTGGGAGCCACTCTCATTATGCTCTGACCCATGGACGGAGTAGGCGTTGCTTTGGGAGTAGTGAAACGGGAGCTCCGGTTACACGGTGGTAGCAGTTGAGTGTCGTATTAGGCGGAGGAGCACCGATAGTGTTAGAGTGGTGGTGAAGGGCCGATGGTGTGAGGGGGGTGGCGATCGTTCAATGGTGTGAGAGGGGTGGCGATCGAGAAATGATGGGAGGATTGAGAGACTAGAGTTGAATGTATAGATTAGGGTTTTAATTATATATAAGCGAAGATTTCATGGGTCAAGATTCAATGGATCAAAAGCAATCAACGGTTCAGATTTATTTAAATCATCTATACACTTATATTTAAAAAAAATAAACTCATATAGTTTTTAAATTATTGTAATTATAATTTTTATTTATAATTTTTATGTTAATTCCTTTTATAAAATATAATTTTATGCTAATTTATGTTCCTTTTTAATATTGATATTTCATATTTTTAATAAATGTAATTTTAAGCAAGTACAATCTAATAGGTCATAAAAAGTAATGTATGCTCATAAAAATTAATAATATAAAAATGCAAAAATATTACTAATATATTTATATAAAAAATTACCTTTTGCACTTAGGTCCCTCCAAGAAATTTGAAATTGGCGACCAAAATTCAATTGAATAATATATGATTACGACTTTGCAATTTGGCCATGTATGGGTGAAAGGAAGGGTCTCGAAATGTTTAATATATGATTCCCGGTTGGTGCAATGTTCTAATTCATTTTCCAGTGGATGTTTAACCTTAAAAAAATAAAAGAAGGGTCTCGAAATTAAACATTTATTACGTGTACACAACTTTGGAAAATTACACTGTGGCCCAAAATTGTGTTTCCCCATTATTTATTGTTCCAAAATACATTATTTTTGTTATTCGTACCTAAATATAAATTTATTAATATTATTTTTGGGTGAATTGTGGGAAACCGCTAGTAGACGTTCTGTAGTAACTTAGAATTGATTAAATAGAAGTAAGGAAGAGAAATCAGAAAGGATTACAGGTATGTTTTTGTGCCTGATCGATGATAAATATTCCGTTATGGATTCGGAAAATATAATGGGGGTGTATAGAAAAGTGGATTTCATTATGGAGTTACGAGTCAAGTTTTTACTTTTTGCACTTAGGTCCCTCCAAGAAATTTGGAATTGTCGAATCGAAAAATTGGCGATACCAAAATTCAATTGAATAATTTATGATTGCAACTTTGCAATTGGCTATGTATGGAAGAATGGAAGGGTCTCGACTTCCTCTTCTGGGAGGATCCTTTCGCATTTGTCATGGCAAGAAATTGGTCCCTCGTTACGCATACATTCCCAATCCAACAACTTCCACCACGACCAGCAAAGTCACACCTGATGATCGCAAAGAACGGAAGGGCCATTGGGGATTGCCTAGTACACCAGTATCACAAATTATACTCTAGTGCACAATAATAAATAACATACTCCTCATTGTATCTTTCCTGAATACAACTGAGGAATGGCATACTTGATCACACCTTTCATCGTCCAAGAGTCATCACATGTATTAGTGAACTCCAGAGGCCTTTATCAGGTGTGTCATCCTATGGGTCATTCATTTTACCATCACTTGTTTGTGGCAAGTTATCTACCCTACACTGGCTACACGATGCAACCGTTGTGCCCATACTCATTGATAGTGGGTCATCTACCCCACTCTAGTTATGTGGTTCAATCATTGTACCATCATGTGAACCCTTGCTCAATATGACCTATTCCATAAACAAGGAGCTAAATCGATTGATTGGACAGTCAGGGAAAAATTTTAGTTCTCCCTCACCCTCTGCCCCTGAAATCATGCTTATTCGATAGATGAATGATACAAAACCACCACAAGGGATTCTAACATATAACAATGATACAAATCCAAGAGAATTCATACAAAATTTTCTAAGCTTTATGATCTCTCTAGACTTCGATGAGAGGTTGACATGTAAATTAGTTGCAACTTACTTTTGAGGTAAAGCTCAAGAGAGGTTCAATAATTGGTCCACGGGTATTGCACTCCTACACTGATTTCACAAAGTCTTTGTTAAGCCAGTTGTTTTTCGGAAAATATGTTTACCAAAACCATGGTCAAGTTGTATTCTGGTTAGTAAATGAAAGCACATAGGCGTTCTACCATCGATAGCACAATGGCATTATACCATCGATAGCACAATGGCGTTCTACCATCGATAGGTAGATGAAAGACTCGTTGTCATCAAAAACACAAAGCAAGGTGTCATGCTTAGTTACATGACTAGAATAAGTGATATGGACTTTTACAAGAAGTTAATGGCAAAAACCCTAGAGACATTGCACTATTTGAAAGAGTTTGATGATGCAAAAAAATGGAATAGAGACATATAAAATGGCAGAGAGCAATATAATTCAACAAGATATAGCACATATTACTTCACCTTTTCTACCTCATTTTTTTGCCGTAGGTCAAATAATGAAGGAAAAATTTCTTTTACATCAATTCTTTTTTAAAGTAAAGGGTATGATTGACCTCAGTTATAAAATAACTAAGGTAAATAATAATTTTTTACTTCAGTTCAATGAAATATTCAAAATTGAAGTAAAAAAGTATAACCGGCGTAGGTGTAACATCGGCAACATGTGTTTGACCTAGCAGTATCAGTCAATCATGAGAGGACCCAATTTGCACTATGGTTGATTTGACCGAATATCTCCTGGCACTAAGGGCCTACATTACATATGTCGGGATTTAGCTAGTAAATTTTGGTTCTTTTACTAAATTCAATCATATTACCCAAAATTTTCTTCCACATTCCAAGATGCTCTACAAAATCCAAATCCCCGTTGTTGAAGGTGGTCAATAGCATTTTGGGTAGTGATAACTGGCCACTCAATTAACAATGGGTATTCCAATACCTAAATTTGTTTTTTTTCATTTCTTCAATTAGGGTTCTAGGTTAGTTTTCAATTCATATGAGAGGATGTGTTTAACTATGGGTAGATTGAATTTAGAAATTTCATAATTATATAAATGGGTGACGTTATATATGTATGAGAACGTGATAATTAAGGTTTCATTGAAATATATGTATACATGTTTCCCTAAATAATATGTACATGGAATCCATGACTTGAATTAGCGTAAGTGTATATATTTCATCCTAAGATAGGACCCTAAAAAATGTGTACATATTATTATGTTGTAGGGATGTCCATGGATTAAAATTATTGTTTTGATGAAGATCAAACTATTGAGGAGTATCAATATTTTGTAGCTAACTTAATTAAATATGCATTTATGAATTCCGCAAAAGAGAATTTGTTGTATGTATATTGTCCTTGAAAGAATTTCCGGAACACCACCATTTAGGAAGATGCAACTGGTTTGAAGAATGACTTATTCATACACGGTTTTGATCAAACATACAAAATTTGGTTTTGGCTTGGGAAAAATATGGATGAGCATACTAGAAATGATGTAAAGGCAGATAAGGATGATTGGATGGATAAGTTGGTTAATGAGGTTGTGAATAACTACGATGGGAATCCAGAAAGGCTTTCAGCCTTGCACAGACATAATGAGACACTTTTATAGGATGGGTACCCCGAAGGTATGACATTATTGAAGGCTACTTTCCAGTTGATGAATGTAAAATACAAGTATTCCTATAGTAATGTTGGATTCTCCGGTTTGTTGAAAGTCTTGAAAGAAATGCTTCCGGTTGGCAATAGACTACGGGAAACGGCCTATAAGGCGAAGATGCCCTGAGTAAGCTTGCTTCGTCTGAATTCAACATCCAGTCTCGGAAGTGTTCACCTAGAGTCTATGCTCAACATTTTTAATGGTACATAGTGCTTTCCATCACTAGGGCCAATAAATAAAAGGATGCACATTGATGAGACAATCACAATTAACGAACAAGATGTTGTTTCTAATCCGTTACCACAACATTCGATCCTCTAGTTATAACTGCCTAAATAGGAAACTCCAAAGTGCATAGAGTCTTCATAGACTATGAAAGCATGGCGGAGGTGGCAGTGTAATTTGCATTGTTACAGGTGACACACTGAATGCGTCAGCACACTAATTTCAGATATCATACACACCTAGATGGAAGTGAAACAGGTTTTGGTGGAGGTCCGTCCTATATCCATCCCAATTCAGTAGGTATAGAGGTAGCATTGATTGGGGTGGGCGGGTATGGGTATGTAAATCATACCCGCCATGGGTAGTGGGTCGGCGTGGATATTAGTTCACACCCGTCTCATCCCCTCCCCTCCCCACTAAACCCGTTATATACCCTCTAATTTAATATAAATAAATTATTATCTATACATATTGCACATATTTTACCTATAATATTTTTATGTAAATATAATTATTAAATTTTAATATAAAAAGTTACTATTAAGAAGTGCATATTATCTATTTTAATAAGAAATAAGTGAGATAAGTACAATGGGTATGAAGTGGTCGGGAGACCCAAATGGGTAGTGAGGCGGGTATGGATTTTGTAAAATTCCCGATGAGGGCGGGGTTGGATTTTAAAGTTGTACCCACCATGGGTGATGGGCCAAGTATGAGTATAAATTTTTTAAATGGACATGGATATGGATGTACCATAATTCGCACCTGCTCCACCCCATTGCCATCCTCGACTTAAAGGCGAGCCCTTCTCCTGTACACAGCCAAATCTAGTTTCCTCTCATAGAAGAGGAAAATAAATTTTGTCACCAAGGAAGATAAAGGGACAAGATAATTTCATGTTTTGGTAACGGACAAAAATTGGAGGCATCCCAACCATTCTTAATGGTAACAATAGGATTGTTATATCTAACAAGAGGATGAATTGTTTGTTGGGTTCTATAGAAGGCATTTTTGGCACAGTGGTACCTTGAGTTCTCAATGATACGAAGATACTTTGAGCAACAGGGACAGTGAGTTGCTAGGACAAGACATTGCACGAGATCAAGTTCGTACGGCTTCATTTTCTATGTCGGGTGATAAAGCTCATGGCCCAGATGGTAATATTGTGCACTTTTAAAGAAGCAGTTAGAATTGTCAGTAATGATGTTACAGACTCAATTATGGAATTTTTTGAGTTGGGAGAATTACCGAAGAGGCTTAAATATACATCGGTCGCACACATTCTGAAGAAAAGGATAATCTGAAGGTTGATGGCTTTAGACTAATTTTTAGATGCATTTTATTATACAAGATCATCACAATATCATAGCAAATAGAATAGAGTTCTTTCTTTAGGAGCTTATCAACCCATGTCAGGAGGCTTTTTTGAAACGAAGACAATTATCAGATAACATGATGTTAGCAGAGGAATTTTTTCACGGATATGGTAGAGATCGTTCATCACCCAGATGCATAATTATGGTTGATTTGAAGGAGTTTAATATTATGGTCTAGTGGGATTTTTTAGAGGAGGTACTGGCTAGTCTTGAGTTTCCATATAAACTCTCGGCTAGGACTATGAAATGTGTCAGAACATCTAGATTTTCCATTGCGATAAATGGATAGCTCTATGATTTCTTTAAAGGTGATGGGGGAGTCAGTCAAGGCCACCCTTTACTCCCCCCTCATATTTATCATTTTCATTGGCTATTTCTCGAGTTTATTGAAGAGAAAGGCTTAATCACGACCCTTTACATGTCACCCGAGGTGTGAGGACCTGAAGATTACCCACCTGGCTTTTGATGTTATTCTCTAGAGCTTGCATAGACTCGGTCCACATACTTATGTTGGCTTTGAACGAATTTGAACAGACATCTGGTTTCCACAATCTCCTATGCCGGTGTATTTAGTGTGTTTAAGCTGCTCAGAGCATCACCATACTCTTTGTCTGCTCCTTTAGCCTTTTTCTGAGATATGATCAAAGTCCCTAATACCAAGCTCCTTAAAAGGTATTTTCAGTCTCTACAGCTTATGAAAAATTGTATATTGCTTAAAGCCCCGAACCTCTGGGGACAAGTAATCCTGCACTAACTGCTTGCAGTTAGGTGAGCTATCCACATATTCTGAAACTGAAAAGGCTTCCTAGTGGCTTCACTTTAATGCTCCATAGAGACTATAAATGGGACATCATCCAACAAAGTTATCTGGGAATGCATGAAATTTGCAACATGCTCATGGTGAAATGAGAGTTCCTTGCCTGGTTGAGATACTGAGTAACACTACCACAAAAACACCCCTTTAGCACTGTTTTTTTAGTACAAGTTTTTGAAACCGGTGGCCAAAATAAATTAGCTCCGGTTTTTTTACATTAGCACCGGTTTTTCAAAACACCGGTGCTAATTGAAAAAAACCGTTGCTATTTGATATTCAATATTCCCGCCAAAAATTTCAAAAAATTACCAAAATTAACACCAATTTTCAAAAAATCGGTGCTAATGTAGCACCAATTTTCAAAACACTCTTGCTAATTTTAAAAACATGCACTAAATTTTTAACATTCAATCTTCCCGCCAAAATTTCCATAAAAATCGTCAAATTTAGCACCAGTTTTAAAAAACTGGTGCTAAAATTTTTAAAAATCAATCTTCCAGCCAAATTGTTTTAAAATTTTGCCAATATTTAGAACCTATTTTCAAAAAACCGGTGCTAAACATTTTCCCTCCAAAAATTTAAAAAATTTACCAAAATTTTAAAATTCAATCTTCATGCCAAAAATTTCAAATACATTAGCCAAAAAATTTAAAAATTTTGTCAAAAATTTCATGTGATGGGCGCAGCCGGTCTAAGCTAATTATATTTTTCTTAATTTTCAAAATTGTTTACTTCTTTTGTTGATTTTAACTATTAACCAATTATATTTAAGTTAATCAATTATCAACCTTTACTGACCTAATATATGAATAAGAATAAAAATGTATGACGTTAACTAATTAACGTCCAACCCTTAATTGATTTAGTATATATAAATATAAATAAAAATGTTTGACTTTAACTAATTAACATCCCTTCTATTCACCCATACATGCCCAAATCGCAAAGTCGCAATCATATATTATTCAATTTAATTTTGGCGTTGCCAATTTTGTGATTCGACATTTTAAAATTTCTTGGAGGGACCTAAATGTAAAAAATAAAACTTTACTCGTAACTCCAAATTGAAATCTGCACGAATGTGGTGCTTCCCTATACATCCCCATTTTATTTTCCAAATCTTTAATGAAATATTTATCATCGATCTACCCGTAATCCTTCACAAAGTCTCATCATTACTCCTATATAATCAACTTGTCATTACTCCTATGCAACATCTACTAGCGTTTTCCAACAATTCACCTAAAAATATTATTTAATATTTTTATATTTAGGTAGAAATAACAAAAATAATGTATTTTGGGCCATGGATAATATGGGAAATACAATTTTGGGCCACGGTGTAATTTTCCAAAATTGTATGCAAGTAGTCAATTTTGACTTTCAATGTCCTTCCATTCTCCCATAAATGCCCAGATCGCAAAGTCGCAATCTTATATTATTCAATTGACTTTTGGCATCGCCAATTTCATAATTCGACAATTCCTAATTTCTTGGAGGTGCCTAAGTGCAAAAGGTAAAAACTTTACTCGTAACTCCAAATTGAAATTCACTCGAACGTGGTGCTTACTTGACTTTTCATGTATGGACACTAATGAAATATTTCCATATAAATATAATAATAAAGATAAATAAATATTTTTGTGCAATTTTTGCTTTTTCTTCTCATCTTTCTTTTTTTTCTTG
>JAULKK010320456.1:0-11421 GCA_032355705.1 Rubia peregrina
TCAATAAAAGAGGAATTAATTTTTAACCTTAAAATCAAAATAAGTTTATGTTATTATGAGAGTAAAAGTTAACAAATTAAAAAACAATCTTTTATGTGTAATGTTCGAGCAAGGATATTTAAAACTATGATAACCAAATGTGTAATCTTTGCTTGTAGCTGCATCAATCGATATGATGGTAACATTTCAACCGAAATAACGAAAAAATTACTTCACTTTCCACAAAAATCTTTTCGCTTCCTTTCGAACACAACTAGTTGCAATTGGGCATTTTTTCTCATCGTATTCATGTTTTTTTGGAAAAGAAAATATACTGTATGATATGTACTTCACGATATGCCAATTTACTTTATGATATGTACTTCACGATATGCCAATTTATTTTTACAATATGCGAATAAAAAATATTGTACTTTACAATATGCCAATTTTGCTCAAGCAATGCACGTTGTGTTATTCATGGATTTGCTCAACCAGTGCACATTGTTATACATTCACCATTTCCCTCCTAGAATTACCTATTTTTGAAAGATCAGATAGCCCATTTACATTTCCTTGGCAAAGACAATCGATGAGAACTAGATAGCGAAGAATTTGGACAAGAACGGCGAATGACTTTTGTCATGGCAATTGGAGTTGAGTTTCATTTTACTTGGTTGAGGCTCTCCTTGCTCTGCTAATCATGTTGGTTAACTTTAGGTTTTTGGCGAGTAAGCTGTACATTGGGCAGTTACATAGGTTTAGTATGATGGAAGAGTCGGTCGGTTGGGTGTAGTGGAGAACATGTTGTTTTAAAACTTAGGATATTCCTCTTTTGGTCTTCCATCCATCGTGGAGAAACAAGTTTTTAAAAGTCCATCTCACTGAAGTTGAGTAAATTAGTGCGTGAACGTAATATAATAACTAGTTACCAATTAGTTTTCAATAATAATAATATTATTAATAATCAATAAAAGAGGAATTAATCTTTAACCATAAAATCAAAAATAATTACATGTTATTATGAGAGTAAAAGTTATCAAATAAAAAAATAATCTTTTAATGTGCAACGTTCGAGTAAGGATATTTAAAACTACAATAACCAAATGTGTAATCTTTGCCTATAGTTGGATCAATAGATATGATGGTAACCTTTGAGTTAGGAGTGGCAATATTGACCCTTGACCCGCAGGTCAAGCGGGTTATTTATTTTCAAACCCAAATGAGTATGGGTAAAATGGGTAATGGGTAACGAGCTAAATCGGTAATTGAAAAATATGAGTCGGACGAGTTGAGTTTATGAGTTGACCGCGGATCATTAAAATGGTTAGACCCACGGGTCAAACCCGCTGGTTTACCCATTTCTATTTTTCTCCGACCTTTCTTTTCTTTCCCATTTCCTTTTTTCCATTCCCCGGTTTTTACATAAACGAGTACAGTAAGTTTCTACACAAGCTTATACTTGTGTTGTGATTGTATACTAGAAGGGCAGCACGACAATCTTTGAGGCAAGCTCCGTCAAGCTCTGCTACATGACTTTGATAAGGACATACTCCGTCAAGCTCCGCACGAACTTCGCGGAAAACTTCGTGCTTATGAAGTTATGATCTGCATCTCAAGACAACAGGCCAAACCGTTCCATTTCTGAATTTTCCGCGAAGTTCCATGATCAGCATTTCAAAAATGGGTAAACAGACTTCGTGATTCCTCTGATGTTTGGGTCTTCTTGTCTATTTTGAAATAAGCCATTTCTATATTGATTATAGAAACAATATGCCAAGAATCTGTTTGATTTATGAGTGAAAACGGTCTAGAAAGTAGAGATGATGCACAAGAACCATTTTACCAATTAAAGTCAAATCAAGAGTAAGCATGGCACAGCAACTGTGCAAATGATTGCTACTGTGGAGACTACGGAAACTTGTTCAACGATGGAATCTTGTTCAGTTACTCGACGCAAGCTACTGGTTACCCATATGAATTGAAACCCGCAGGTTTACCTATTTTGATCCGCGAGTTGAGTGATTTTCAACCCGCGGGTTGAACGGGTTTCAACATGACCCATTTTAACCCGATCCATTTTAACCCGTCATAAAATGGGTTGAAATAGGTTATACCCATATATTTTATAACCCATATTATCCGACTCATATTTGACCCGTCCGCCCATTTGCCACCCCTACTTTGAGTCGAAATAACGGATAAATTACTTCACTTTCCACAAAAAAAATTCACTTACTTTCGAACACAACTAGGTGAAATTGGACTTTTTTTTTATCATCGTATTCATGTGTTTTTTTTGGAAAAGAAAATGTACTTTACGATATGTACTTTAAGATATGCCAATTTACTTTACGATATGCGAATAAAACACAATGTAGTTTAAAATATGCCAATTTCGCTCAAACAAATGCACGTTATGTTATGCTTTGATTTTCTCAATCAATGCACGTTATTATACACTCACCATTCCCCCACGGTTACCTATTTTTGATAGATAAGATAACCCATTTGCATTTCCTCGGTAAAGATGATCTGCAAAACTAAGATAGCAAAGAATTTGGACAAGAACCGCGAATGAGTTTTATCATGGCAGCTGGAGTAGAGTTTCTTTTTAACTGGTTGAACCTCTCATTGCTCTGCTGATCGTGGTGGCTAGCTTTAGGTTTTTGGTTGAACCTCTCATTGGTCTATAAATTAATTTTGGGGTAGAGGGAAGCATGTTTATTTTTTAAACTCGGGATATTGTCTTCTATCAATATTGGAGAAACTAGATTGTAAATGTCTATCTCACTGAACTTGAGTAAATTAGTGCATGAACGTAATGTAATAACTAGTTACCAATCAGTTTTAAGAATAATAATAATAATAATAATCAATAAAAGAGGAATTAATTTTTTACCTTAAAATCAAAATAAGTTTATGTTATTATGAGAGAAAAGTTAACAAATAAAAAAACTATTAATGTGCATTGTTCGAGCAAGGATATTTAAAACTATGATAACCAAAATGTGTAATCTTTGTCTGTATTTGGATCAATAGATATGGTGGTAAACTTTGAACCGAAATAACGGAAAAATTACTTCACTTTCCACCAAATTATTTCTACTTCCTTTAAAAAATAACTAGGTGCAATTAGGCATTTTTTATCATCGTATTCATGTTTTTTTCCCGGAAAAGAAAATGTACTCTAAGATATGTACTTTACGATATACCAATTTACTTTACGATATACGAATAAACAACAATGTACTTTAAAATATGCCAATTTCACTCAAGCAATGCATGTTGTGTTATGCCTTGATTTGCTCAATCAATGCACGTTATTATACATTCAACATTCCCCCTAGCTCACCTATTTTTGATAGATCAGATAGCCCATTTACATATTCTCGGCAAAGATGATTGTGATACCAATATAGCAAAGAATTTGAACAAGAAGCACACATGAGTTTTGTCATGGCAGCTGGAGTAAAGTTTCATTTTAATTGGTTGAGGCTCTCATTGCTCTACTAATCATGGTGGCTAGCTTTAGGTTTTTGGCTTGTAAGATGTACATTGGGTGGTTACATAGGTTTGTCTTGATGGAACAGTTGGTCGATAAATTAATTTTGGGTGTAGCGAGGAGCATGTTTTTTTAAACTCAGGATAATTCCCCTTTTGATCTTCCATCCATTTTGAATAAACTAGTTTGTAAATGTCCATCTCACTGAACTTGAGTAAAGTAGTGCGTGAGTATAATGTAATAACTAGTTACCAATCAGTTTTTTTAAATAATAATAATAATCAATAAAGAGGAATTAATTTTTAACCTTAAAATCAAAATAAGTTTATGTTATTATGAGAGAAAAGTTAACAAATAAAAATAATTCATTAATGTGCAATGTTCGAGTAAGGATATTTAAAACTTTCATAACCAAATGTGTAATGTTTGCCTAAAGTTGAATCAATCGATATGATGGTAACATTTTAACCGAAATAACGGAAAAATTACTTCACTTTCAACAAAAATCTTTTTACTTCCTTTCGAACACAACGAGGTGCAATTGGGAATTTTTTATCATCTTATTCATATTTTTTTTATTGTAAAAGAAAATGTATTTTACGGCTTGCCAATTTACTTTACGATATATGAATAAAAAAAATGTAATTTACAATATGCCAATTTTTATCAAACAATGCACGTTGTGTTATTCCTTGATTTGCTCAACCAATGCACGTTATTATACATTCCCTCTCAGAATTACCTATTTTTTGAAAGACCAGATAGCTCATTTACATTTACTCGGCGAAGACAATCTATAAGATCAAGATAGCGATAATTTGGATAAGAACTGCAAATGAGTTTTGTCATTGCAACTAGAGTAGAGCTTCATTTTAATTGGTTGAGTATCTCCTTGCTCTTCTTATAGTGGTGGCTAGCTTTAGGTTTTTGGCTTGTAAACTATACATTGGGTGGTTATATAGCTTTTGCATGATGGAAGAGTTCTTCGGTTGGGTGCAGTGGGGAGCATGTTTTTTAAACTCTTGATATTACCTTTTTGGTCTTTTATCCATCGTGGAGAAACTAGTTTTTAATGTCCATCTCACTGAACCTGAGTAAATTAGTGAGTGAACGTAATGTAATAACTAGCTACCAATTAGTTTTAAAATAATGATAATAATTGATAAAAGAGGAATTAATTTTTATCATTAAAATCAAAAGAAGTTTATGTTATTATTAGTGTAAAAGTTATCAAATAAAAAATCTATTAATGTGAAATGTTTGAGCAAGGATATTTGAAACTATGATAAGCAAATGTGTAATCTTCGCATGTACTTGGATCAATCGATATGATGGAAACCTTTGAATAGAAATAATGAAAAAATACTTTACTTTCCACACAAAATTATATCGCTTCCTTTCAAATACAACTAGGTGACATTGGGCATTTTTTAAATCATCTTATTCATGTTTTTTTTGGAAAATAAAATGTACTTTACGACATGTGAATAAAAAACAATGTACTTTACAATGTGCAATTTTTGCTCAAACAATGCACATTGTGTTATTATTTGATTTGTTCAACCAATGCACGTTATTATATATTCACCATTTCCCTCCCAGAATTACCTATTTTTGAAAGATCAGATAGATCATTAATATTTCCTCGGCAAAGACAATCTATGAGATCAAGATAGCGAAGAATTTGGACAACAACTGTGAATGAGTTTTGTCATTGCAGTTGGAGTAGAGCTTCATTTTAACTGATTGAGTATCTACTTGCTCTGCTCATCGTGGTGACTAGATTTAGGTTTTTGGCTTGTAAACTTTACATTGGTCGGTTATATAGCTTTAGCATGATGGAAGGGTTGGTCAGTTGGGCGTAGCAGGGAGTATGTTTTTTAAACTCAGGATATTAACCTTTTGGTCTTCCATCCATCATGGAGAAACTAGTTTTTAATGTCCATCTCACTGAACTTGAGTAAATTAGTGCGTGAACGTATTGTAATAACTAGTTGCCAATTAGTTTTCAAAATAATAATAATAATTAATAAAAGAGGAATTAATTTTTAACATTAAAATCAAAAGAAGTTTATGTTATTATCAGTGTAAAAGTTATCAAATAAAAAAACTATTATTGTGCAATGTTCGAGGAAGGATATTTGAAACTATGATAACCAAATGTGTAATCTTTGCCTATAGTTGAATCAATCGATATGATGGTAACCTTTGAACCGAAATAATGGAAAAATACTCACTTTCCACAAAAATCATTTCACTTCCTTTCAAACCCAACTAGGTGACTTTTTTATATCATCGTATTCATGTTTTTTTTTTGGAAAAGAAAACGTACTTTACGATATACCAATTTACTTAACGATATGTGAATAAACAACAATGTACTTTACAATATGCCAATTTTGCTCAAACAATGCATGTTGTGTTATTCCTTGATTTGCTCAACCAATGCATGTTATTATACATTCACTATTACCCTCCCATAATTACCTATTTTAAAAGATCAAATAGCCCATTTACATTTCCTTGGCAAAGACAATCTATGAGACCAAGATAGTGAAGAATTTGGACAAGAACTGTTTCATGGCAGCTGGGGTAGAGTTTCATTTTAATTGGTTGAGGTTCTCTTTGCTCTGCTGATCGTGGTAGTTAACTTTAGGTTTTTGGCTTGTAAGATTTACATTGGGCGGTTACATAGGTTTAGCATGATGAAAGGGTTAGTCGGTTGGGTGTAGTAGGGAGCATGTTTTTTAATAAAAAAACCAGGTTATTCCCCTTTTGGTCTTACATCCATTAGTGAGAAACTAGTTTTTAAATGTCCAACTAACTGAACCTGAGTAATTTAGTGTGTGAACAGTATCTAATAACTAACCAATTAGTTTTGAAAATAATAATAATTATTATTATTAAAAAGGGATAGGTTGTACATTGGGCGGTTATATAGGTTCGGCATGATGGAAGAGTTGGTCCGTAAATTATTTTTTGGGTGTAATGGGGAGCCAGTTTTTTTAACTCAGGATATTCCGCTTTTGGTCTTCCATCCATCGTGGATAAATTAGTTTGTAAATATCAATCTCATTGAACATGAGTAAATTAGTGCGTGAACGTATGCAATAACTAGTTACCAATTACTTTTCAAAATAGTAATAATAATAATAATAATTAATAGAAAAGGGATTAATGTTTAACCTTAAAATCAGAATAAGTTTATGTTATTATGAGAGAAAAGTTAACAAATAGAAAACAATTCTATTAGTATGCAATGTTCGAGCAAGGATATTTAAAACTATAATAACCAAATGTGTAATCTTTACTTGTAGTTAGATCAATCGATATGATGGTGACCTTTGAACTAAAATAATATAATAATTACTTCACTTTCCACAAAATTGTTTTCGCTTCCTTTCGAACACAACTAGGTGCAATTGGGGATTTTTTTTATCATTGTATTCATGTTTTTTTTTGGAAAATAAAATGTACTTTACGATATGCCAATAAATAACAATGTACTTGAAGATGTGCCAATTTCGCTCAAACAATGCACGTTGTGTTATGCCTTGATTTCCCCCCTAGAATTACCTAATTTTAATAGATCATATAACCCGTTTACATTTCCTCGGCAAAGACGATCTGTGAGACCAAGATAGCAAAGAATTTAGACAGGAAGCGCAAATGAGTTTTGGCAGGGCAACTGGAGTAGACTTTGAGGCTCTCATTGCTCTGTTGATTGTGGTGGCTACCTTTAGGTTTTTGTCTTGTAAGCTGTACATTGGGCGGTTACATAGGTTTGCATGATTGAAGGTTTGGTCGGTTGGGTGTGATAGGGAGCATGCTTGTTTTAAACTCAGGATATTTCCCTTTTGGGCTTCCATCCATTGTGAAGAAACTAGTTTTTAATGTCCATCTCACTGAACCTAAGTAAATTACTCCGTGAACGTAATGTAGTTAATAGTTACCAATTTTTTTAAAATAAAAATAATCAATAAAAGAGGAATTAATTTTTAACATTAAAATCAAAAAAAGTTTATGTTATTAGAGTGTAAAAGTTAACAAATAAAAAATATATTAATGTGCAAAGTTCGAGCAAGGATATTTGAAACTATGATAACAAAATGTGTAATATTTGCTAGTAGTTGGATCAATCAATTTGATGGCAACCTTTGAACTGAAATAAAGGAAAAATACTTCACGTTCCACAAAAATCTTTTTGCCTCCTTTCAAACATAACTAGGTAACATAGGGCATTTTTTTAAATCATCGTATTCATTTTAGTTTTTGGAAAATAAAATGTACTTCACGATATGTACTTTACGAAATGCCAATTTACTTTACGATATGTGAATAAAAAACAATGTACTTTACAATATGCCAACTTTTCTCAAACAATGCACGTTGTGTTATTCCTTGATTTTCTCAACCAATGCACATTATTATACAATCACCATTTCCCTCCAGGAATTACATATTTTTGAAAGATCAAATAGCCCATTTAAAATTTTCCAGCAAAGACAATCTATGATACCAAGATAGCAAAGAATTTGGACAAGAACCGCGAATGAGTTTTGTCATGGCAGTTGGAGTAGAGCTTCATTTTAATTGGTTGAGGCTCTCCTTGCTCTGCTGATCATGGTGGCTACCTTTAGATTTTTGGCTTGTAAGTTGTACATTGGCCGGTTACATAGTTTTGGTATGATAGAAGAGTTGGTCGGAAAATTAATTTTGGGTGTAGTCGGGAGCATGTTTTTTGTAAACTCAGGATATTCCCCTTTTGGTGTTTCATCCCTTGTGGAGAAACTAGTTTGTAAATGTCCACATCACCGAACCTGAGTAAATTAGTGTGTGAACGTAGTGTAATAACTAGTTACCAATTAGTTATCAAAATAATAATAATAATAGTCAATAAAAGAGGAATTAATTTTTAACCATAAAATCAAAATAAGTTTATGTTATTATGAGAGTAAAAGTTAACAAATTAAAAAACAATCTATCAATGTACAATGATCGAGCAATGATATTTAAAACTATAATAACCAAATGTATAATCTTTATCCGTAGTTGGATCAATATATATGATGGTAACCTTTGAATTGAAATGATGGAAAAATTACTTCACTTTTCACAAAAATCTTTTCACTTCCTTTCGAACAAAACTTGGTGAAATTGGGCATTTTTTAAATCATTGTATTCATTTTTTTGGAAAAGAAAATATTTTATTAATTATATTAAAGGGATTACAAAGTTTGCAGTTGTGCTCCAAGAAACATAGTCTCGTGGACTTATTTTTAGGAATTGTGCCAACTGATGTGCTATCCTATTATCTTGCATAGGAATCTATTTCAGGATTGGATTATGTAAATTTGCTAGATCGGATTCTATATCCTCTATAATTAAACAGAACTCAGATTTATCAACACATGCTCTTTGGATAGCACAAATTACTTTTTGTGCATCCCCCATAGTGAAATTTTTATTACATCATGAATGAAGCGAAAGTAAAAATCAGAACAGAAATCAAGGTCAAGAAATCAAGCCACACGCCATCTGGAACACCAATGGGTGTATTTGGAACAAATATTCGCACGACCCACTTCATGTATCCACTGCTTATCAAAACCCCATGTGTATTACAATAAAATCTTCTCAGGTGACAGAAGTCAGTGAAGGCTATAATTTCATGTTTCATTCTTCCCCTAACTGAAAAAAGACAAATTGATATTTTAACACGTGGTTAGATGTGGGATTAACCACATGCCTTTTGGTCGAGGAAAGACTGATATGCAGCCAAGTGTTTCACCAGATACTGTCATTGTTTTTAATTGTATTATCATTATTTGTCTCATATACAGATTACGAAATGTTCACTGTAAGTTTCTTTACAACAAGTTGGTAGCATAAGTATGGATGACAAGTTCCTTAACTGCGAAAATTAACCACCGGATTCCTAGTCAAACCTGTGACTCTGCTGGAAAATTCAACTTGAACCGCAACTTAGCTAAGAGTTTTCCAATAGAAAGAAGAAACTGCGTCGAACAGAAACAACATGTTAATTTTCTATTATGCATTACAATTTGAAAATTAATTTTTATTATTAAGCATGTTGATGACTTCGAATAAACAACAACGTACTTTACAATATGCCAATTTTGCTCAAACAATGCACGTTGTGTTATGCCCTTATTTGCATAACAAATTCACATTATTATTCATTCACCCATATAAATTACAATAAAATCCAGTGAAGGCTATAATTTCATGCTTTCAGCATTCCCCTGATTGACAGGTGAAAATTGGTTTTTTACCAAGTGGGTGGTTATGGGATTAACCACATGCCTCTTGGTCAAGGAAACACTGATATGCAGCCAAATGTTTCTCCAGATACTGTCATTAGGTTTTTTCCCATATTATCATGATTTGTCTTATCTAGAAAATACGACTTGTTAACTGCAAATTTCTTTAAAGCAAGTTGGTCGCATAAATATGGATGACAAGTTCTTTAACTGTGACAATTAGTCAACGAATTCTTAGTCAAACCTGTGATGCTATAGCAAAATTCAACTTTTAGCGCAACTCAGCAGAGAGGTTTCTAATACAAAGGAAGAATTTCATCAAATAGAAATGACTGGATAATTTTCTATTATGTATTACAATTTGAAAATTAATTTTTTTACTGAGCATGTTGATGATGGCGAATAAAAAACACTGTACTTTACGATATGCTAATTTTACTCAAACAATGCATGTTGTGTTATGCCGTGATTTGCATAACCAATGCACGTTGTTATACATTCACCATTTCCCCCAAAAATTACCTAATTTTCAAAAATAATTAATAAAAGGGGAATTGATTTTTTACCTCAAAATCAAAATAAAAGGAGGAATTACATATGTTATTACTAAAGTAAACGTTATTTAAAAAAAACTAATTATGCACAATTATCGAGTAAGGATATTTCAAACTTTGATAACAAAATGTGTAATCTTTGCAAGTAGTTGGATCAATCGATAAGATTGTAACCTTTGAACCGAAAGGATGGAAATATTACTTCACTTTCCAAAAATTCTTTTTGCTTCCTTTATAACACAACTCGATGCAATTAGGCATTATTGTTCATCGTAATCATGTTCATTAAATACAAATTTTGCATCAAAATCATGGATAAAATACCTCACTTTGTAGAAAACAATTCTTCTTTCCTTTGAACATCGCTCAGTTAAATGGGGATTTTTTAATTATTCCGTTCCAGTTCCACATTAAGTTTATGAAAAACTAATAAAATAGTTATAAGAGCTTCTCTGTAATTAAGAGTTGCTAATTATTTAGAAATGTAAAGCATGTCGATAAATATGCTTTAGAAAACAAAATTATATCTAATAGTAATTAGCGAAGACTGAATTTAATGCATTTAACCCGATAACTCTCCATAAAACATGTTTTGAAAATTAACCAATGGATTTGAGACAAGAAGGAACAAAAGTGGTTGAGCTAGTAGCTAATTTCTATTTTTGGGATGGAGCTAGTATGGTCTAGCAGGTCGGTATCTATGCCATGGGTGCATGCTATGAGGTTTTTATAAGAAAAAAAAGTACCTTATATGTTGCCTATGTTCAATACATCATGGATGAAGCGAAAGTAAAAATCTGAACAAAATTCAATGTCAAGAAATCTAGTCATATGCCATTTGAAACTCCATCGGATGTATTTGGAACCAATATTAACACATCTCTCTTCATGCACCCGCTGCTTATCCAAACCCCATGTGTATTACAGTTAAATTTCTTCCGGTGATGGAAGTTAACAAAGGCTACTCCCTCTGTCCCAATTCAAGCTGCACACTTTTTGGTCAACTTTCTCAAGACATATTCGACCATAAATTTTAACCAGTATATAGATACAAATATCATTATGTGAGATATCATTGGATTCCCTGCATGATGTATTT
>JAULKK010320477.1:0-11420 GCA_032355705.1 Rubia peregrina
AACACATCACTCATAAGGAAACAAAAATCCATTAGACTCAACCTAGGTTACAAAATGAAGGATTTAGATATGAAAACTGAAAATGGTTATCTAAACCCCTTATGATGTAAACCTAACTAAATCTAGCAATCTTCCAACAAAAACATAACAAAAGAGATGTTAAATGTCTCGGAAAATACATGCTTTTGACGTCTTATCATACACAGAAGAATAAAAATTCAAAATCAAAACCTATCAATAGAGAGAAAATTTAAATCTTGCTTGACAAGACACTAAACTGACACAGCTTCCAATTTATCAAAACTACACCCAAATCAAAAAGGTACAAGATATCCACTGTTTCAAAGAATCGAAAGGTTTTGAAAATGGATTCCACCATAATTATTATTTTTCTTCCATGGAAACCTCCTAGATGACTTACCCAAGGACGGACCCATAAGCCAAACATATCAGAATTGGCATAAAAATGTGTTTATATATAAAAAAAACAAACATTTACCCATGAAGCTCTCAGAGGTTCACATTATATATCAAATGGATGGACAAATGTTTCTAATCATCACTTCGCTCAATAAACCACAGGAAGTGATAAGATTGTCTAATGTCTCTCCCCAAAACACCTTCATTTTTACCCCTCAACACTTCATGGTTGGGGTGGTATATACAAGGCCCAAACATTAGGCCCGACCATACAGGGAGAAACTAACCGATGTCACAAAAGTTTTTGTAGGTCGAAGAGCGAACATTGATGGATAGAATTATTCCATGTAGTTGTCACTATCTGCCCGAGGGAATATCTATCCACTATCACGAGAACCACGCAAGTGGCTGCCACTCAGCCAACGATCAATAGATTGTGGCTCATGATATATGCATTCAGAATGGGTGTATAGGCACCACGATGGCCACACCCACCATGATTTGTATACTAGTGGAGGCCTAAAAATGTAGGCTCAAGAAGCCTATAAATAGACGAGGCTTGAGATATCGAGGTAAGAAACAACTGTCAATAAAAAAGAATAAACTTGAAACACAAGATACTAACTTAAGCATAGAAGCTCTTACCTCAGATCTAATCTAGGAGATTTTTTTGAGGATAGGAGCGTTGTTGTATTGCCAAAAACTTGGATTGTTGCTATCATTTGAAAGGTACAACTGTATCAATCAGAGACGCAGAGCTTCATAGTTAGATGTGTACATGTAATATAACGTGATTTTTAATTTTGAAATTTTCTGCAATAGTTATCTAAAAAATTTCAATAATAAATAATGTACTCCCTCTTTCCCATTTCAAGCTACAATTTAATTATTCATTTACTCAAAACTTCTTAACTTTGACAATAAAATTGAATTAGTGTATAAGTGTAAATATTATTGAGTTATACCTTGTTAGATTCGTTATAACAAATATTTTTAAAATATGAACTTTTCACAAATTTTAATTATTATTAATAAAATATAACAAGAATAAAATATTCTTTGAGTCAACTACTGAAAGTCAAAGTGTGCAGTTTGAAATGGGATGGAGGGATTAAAATTGTGGGTGCCATCTTGAATGTCTTCCAACTCCTTGATAATTTTGCATATAGCATTTTATCATGAGCCACACATATCATGATTGGAGAATTATAAATTCCATGGTTAATCTCATAATCATTTCCCTGTGTGTTCCCCTAGGTTAATGCTCAATTCTTTCTCTTTTCAACTAACACATGCAACCATCTATTTGGTTTCACAAATAGGTTATTCTTAGTTTTTATTTACTAACTTTTTTTCTCTCTTCCCTTATGTATTGTACAAAACAATTTGGGTAAAACTTCTTTAATTGTTACATTTTACTCATTTCGCCCTGTTTATAGGTTCCCATGAAATTCAAAAATATTTTTATTTGAAGCATCATTCCCAGGATTTGATGAATTAGCAAGTAATCTTCTATAGGCTAGTTCAAGTCTATGCTTGCCATCTTAATTAAATTAAATTACTTAACAACATGGACATTATTCATTCTGATACTTCTTCATCGAATGTCTCCTCATTTGGGGCTGGTTATAGTAGTGATGCAACTCATAGTGATACCCCCTCTAGGCCAAGTAACCCTTAAAAATATTAACTAACATTTGGCAAGGTTAAAGTTTGTGTTTCCAATGACCTCCCCCCCCCCTCCCACTACTAAGGAGCCTAAGGCTAAGGATATGGCACTTAAGAGTAATGATTATTGTTGTTGTGTATTGACTAAGTCTAATATGGTATCCTTTAGGTTGGAGTTTCTATTCTTGAGTGGTTGTGATGTTAAGTTCCCCTTGGGTGATCAATAGGGTCACTCTCATCCTTGTGTTTATGTGTCTATATATAAGTAACACATGGTTTATTATCCCGTAATCAAGATGAAAGTGCATCCAACAACCATCATGGGGACAAATGTGTTTGAGCTGAATAGGGGGGTTGTTGATACTAAGCCTAAGGCTAGAGAGAGGGGGGTCTGGAGAAGGCTCTTCCAAGGTAATGAAGTCCAAAAATGCCGCAATGGTTGTGGATACCGGGAATGTTTACAGCTTTTTTATCGTGGTTGGTTTTGCTAATAAATTTTTTTAATTTCCTATATACATGATGTGTAGGTCTTTCCCAAATTTTATAGAACTAATTGTAATGGTACAGGTTGGGGATGCCTTGACCAATGCTGCTCAATGTGCCGTTGAGTATGCTAACAAGGTAAAGGAGTTCAATAAGCAGACAGGGTCCATGGAATCATTGACGGGGAGGGTGGAGACAATGAATAATGAAGGGGAAATGGAGTTAGTTAAGTTGTAAGCACTTTTCAAGGAGAAAGATGTTGCAAAAGATGCGTACTTTGGGCTTTGAGAGAGAATGGTCCATCTTGTTTAGTCTATTCTCCCATTGTGGTTGATAGACTGATGGGCACATAGAATTTTTTAGATTTGCTGAAGGATTTGTATGTGAAAATGGCCAAGGTTGGGAAATACTAGGCTATCATCTGGTTTCATGTGCAGAACCCATAATTGGATATAGTCGTACCAGGTGAGTGACATGGTTTTGAAGAAGAGCTGGAAAGGGCTAAGACTGTTGCTGATGAAGGCCTAATCCAGGTTGTGAAAGCTTGGGTGCTGCCTTTCGCCTAGTTGGATATCTAGAGGGGATGAATGTGTTTCCTACCTTGGTGGGGTTAGAGGTTTTTAAGTGTGGGGGAAGAGGTTATTGTTGAGTTGTGGGATGATACTCCAACCAAGGCTTTTGGTGCTAGTGTGATTGTAGTGGTGGTGGGGGGAAGAGGTCGTCCTAGTAGTTCTGAATGCAGGTATGCGACCTTTGGTAAGGTAGGGTAGTTATGAATGTATCTGGATTGGAAATATAATGCTAAATAAGAAATATCAACTTGAAGAAGTGTAGAATAAGTGTTTGACCAAGAAATATCGTGAAATGATCGAATGGAGTATGTTATTTCGAAGCAGGTTGATTACTTTTATGATATTCTTTGACGTAAACAAAAGTTGGAAGTTAAATGTCATTGATTAGGGTGAGGAATTCAGGAATGAGGGACCCTATATAGAAGAACATGAAATCTCATCTTGACTCCTTACAAAGTATGAGAAGTTAGAAATTTGAGTAGAGGTTGAGGAAATACGTTATTTTCGGGAAAATGATAGGTTTAGAGAAATAGAACATTTATTCAAGGAACATTACGAGGTTAATGGTAACCTTCATGATGATATTAGTAAGAATCTACCCAAGAATCCAAACACTAATGAGGAATGTTGGAAGGACCGTGTTCATATTTTGGAACATGAGATATAAGGTTTCCAATGAGACCTAAGACTTACACATTTTTTGTGTACTTGATGATTATACAGCTAGGCTAGAAAAATTTTGGACCTAAGCGGCGTATGGAGACCACTGGTTACACATGAGATGAGGTTCATTTTGCACTTGCTGTGGAAACTTGAAGAAATTTTGGATCCGGAATCTAGGTCCATAAATACAATAAACTATGGATTACCCTAGTCTTTTATGTGTTCTATCATGTACTAATATTGTTCATGTGGACTTATTTATAATGTATTAAGAATAGTCTATTTAATGTGTGTGTTTTTTCTTATGGTTATTGTGGCGGTTGTGCCATGATTGTGGTTATTTTGGAATGGGGCATAAATCAAGGGTGAGGGTGTAAGATGTTATGTGTGTGTGTTGGTTGGAGGATGATTCAAGGTTGTGCTTATGTTGCGAGGCTAGTAATGTTCCCGATATATGCAAAGCCTCATCATCCTTCATGTCTCTATGTAATAGGTGTGTATTATGCTAGTTAGTAGGTATTTTGGCAAACACATATTGAATTTCTGCTTCTATCGCGAGGCTGGTAATTTTCTAGGCGTATGTGAAGCCGAAGTATTATTTTCATCATTGTGTGTGTTGGACATCCAAGGAGATGTGTATCTGCTTATGTCATGAGGCTGGGTATTTTTCCAAACATATGCAAAGTCGTGGCACTCTCGTTGCCTTTTATGGTGTGGGTAGGTGTATTTCTTACTTGGCGAATCTGTAGGTTATTTTCCTACTTGTGTCACTTTCAGTAAGTTAGGTGGTGTTGTAAGAATGTGTCGAAGTGGTTGCTGTATAGACTGTTTGTGTGTACAAGAGCTTGGAGTTTGGGATTAGGAGATGAGTATGCCACGTTGGTGAGTCGTTTCACCTAATCTAGGTTGTGTAATAATTACCTTTTCCATTTTCCAGTGCTAGGATAAGGGGTGAAGTGGTCGTGGGAGGCACATAGTCGCGACGTTTTAGATACTAATTTAATGCTATTTACTTTTCCTATGTTCATATAATCCATATATAAAGGCAACCGCATTGGGACTTATCCTCATTTGTAGTTTTTATAGGAATGATTTATGCTTAGTTCTATTGTGGGTATGCTCTGATGGTTGTGCGTTGTATGTTTCATGTTGTCATTGAAGTTTTTATGATTTTGTGTAAGTTGTAGACTTCATATGATAAACATGGTCTGGGATTATATGGGTGGTTGGATTTTGTGCCATGAGCCTTATTAGTTTGGTGATAAATTTTCTAGAATGGGTTATTTGGGGGAGTTATCTCCATTGCCAAAGGCTTAGACTCGGTTACCATTCCTTGTGGGATTTTTTAAGGAAGCTCATGCAAGTTGTGAGTGTGGAGTTTGACTATTCTATGTTTTATCTATTCTTATGAACCATATGTATTATTGATCTTTTTTCTTATGTTTGGTAGGATCGGCAGTTAGGATCAGCAAATACAGGGTCGGGGTGGAGGGTGATGAAGAAACTCCATATGCTAGACTGGTGATGACGAGAGCTGAGGAAGACCGATGCGAGGTGAAGCCTAGACTCGTGGAAACTTGTCTCTAAGGAATAGCTAGGTTGTATAGCCGACGAATTTCCCTACTTGGTTTAGCTCCAGAGCTTCGTTCAGTTGTGCAAGGACATGGTAAAGTATGCCAATAAAGTTAGGAGTGCTTAATTGGCACACTTTCCAACTTTTAGGTTGGGTACCCTTCCTATTGAGGGGCACCATAAGTGATACTATGGTGGCCTTTCGTCTTGTGCCCGATGAGGCAGTGGCGACCATCGCACCGTCAACATAGTGAGCTTTTCCGTCATGTTGGGGTTAGTTTCTTACTATATCTACTGTAATAGTTTTGTTATTTGGAATGATGTAACATTACTAAATCTAATCCAATAGATTAAGAACCGTGTTTTATTTCTGTAATAATTTATTTTAATGTCTATCTTGGGTTTTCTGACCCCAAAACAGATTGGAATTTTATTGGGCCCTTTTGACCGAGCCTTTATTTTAGTTTTTGTTATTGTACTTAGTTCTGTACAAATGTACCATTTCTTTCTTTATGGCAGGCCTAATTTCCAGGACTATTTTACTGTCGAAGCTATGTCTTTATAATAGGCCTAATTTCTTGGACTTGAGCGGACAAGTATGCGATAAGACATGTGAAGCTGTTTTTATTCTTCTCAATGATACTGCATGAATAGAGTTTGGTCTGCAAGAGTGTACCTTGTCGTTGGGGTAGAACTAGGATAGCAATTGCTGGTGTAAAATGGGTACCTATTATCTCTGCTATTGTCTTTTCCTTTCCAGTGTACAAAAGTGTTGCATTGAAGTTTGCTTCATTCCTGTTGACGATTTTCTTGATTGCGTCAAGTAACAAATATCTTACTGGATCATCCCGGCCTTTCCCGGGTATTATGAAGGCCAAGAAAATAATTTTTATCCCCATAGACGGTGCCACGGATGTGAGGGAGTCCTTTTGGGCCAATATAATAACAAGAATCATCTTGGTATAGCATGCTTGCTAAATTGTCCTACAAAACAAGGTCATGTGACGTTGTTTACTTCATTCCTGATGACAATTTTTGTGATTGCATCAAGTAACAGATATCTTGAATCGGAAACCTCAGCTTTTCTCAGGTATTATGATGGCCAAGAAAAAAAATTAATCTCCGCAGATGGTGCCAAAGATGTGGGAGAGTCCTTTCAGGCCAACATAATAACCAGAATCACCACGGTGCGGCATGCTTGCTTAATTGTGCTACAAGACAAGGTCCCGAGGAGGTCTCCGGGATCTATCTCTGATTGCTAAGTTAGTATTTTGATTTGTATCGATTTATCTCCTAAAAATGCCATTATATGTATTTTTGTCCTAGATATCTATTTATAGCTGGCGTACTACGTTGTCTTCGCTGATCGTGGTTCACGTTTCCCTCGTCATTACTAAGTCATGGCCTTTAAGGGTTGATCATGGGTCTTGACAGTCTTCATTATCGAGGTGGATTTCTTCCTGTACGGTGCAAGTTGTGCTTGTTGGCTCGCTGGTCACGAAATGTTGTTTTTTAGCTTGGGTTTTACGTGGTTCAGGGAGCCAATATTTATATGTAATTTGGTTACTTGTATGTAATATTTTAAAAATATTCTGATTGTAATAGGAAGTTTGGTTTTTTATTCTCAAATCGCTTTCGCATAATCTGTATTGCTTGTAACTACATATATGTAATCCGATCAATTGAATTATTATTAACACACCTAGGTCCGACCTGATACTTAAGTTGACAACTTGGTCGGAGTTCCAAAGGGTGTTACAAAAGTTAACCAAAAATTTTAGGTGAGCCCAGGGGTATATGTGCACTTTTGATCCGCACTCCGCAGGGCCGCTAATAACACCGACCTTTTGGGAGATAAAATTAAACTGCGAAGCTCTTCACAAAGATAGAAATTTATATTATTACTTCTCACTAGAAGCTAACAAAGGGTAGCTAGTGGCAAGTCCATGGTTATCCACAGAGATGCTAGGAATTTAAAAATTAACTACGCAAAACTAGCAATCGGGTTATCCATCTGATTGCATTTCGGGAATAACCAGTGCAGCAAACATGTTTTTTATTGGGGGAATGGTTTTTCAACAAACTACTAAACATGCAAAACAAGAGATTAAACTGTATTAAGTTAACACTTGGGGATATTTGCGTAACATGACCGGTATATGATTTTGATCCTAGATTCTATCAAATTAAAGACATATAAACCTATCACAATGTGTATGTCACATAGTGTGCTTAGTAGTCAACACTTCCCGATGTTTTCCACACAAAGGTGCCAACGTCTATTCTATCAACATCAACTTTGTGATTAGGGAAAGTACAACATGTGGTCCAAGCGATCCGCACTCCTCTTTCCCTATAAGGAATTACATCTCGGGTCTTCACTATTAAATGCTTCTCTCGTCCAGAGGTAAAGGAATAGGCATCTTATGATGATTCTGGGATTGAAACGACATTGGTCGCTAAACTACAACCCTAGTTGCTACAAACCATTATGCTTCTCTATCAGGGTTCCTGACCGTGTCAAAATTAGGCATACACTCATCTGGATTCGGTGCTCACGACCTATGTACCTACACTTACAAATTCGGGACTCGCGATCCCATGTATCCTAACCGAACACTTCCAGGAGAAATAGGACTAGTGCAACTCATGTTACATACTAAAATGGTGTATCAAAGATTAAAATTAACATGCATCATTTTAAGAATGTAAAGATAAAATCAAGCATAATATTTATACACATATAACATAGGGTAATCCAAAATTTCACAAAATCTCTACCAATTCATGAATACAATTTAGATCCCCAAGCAAATAAACTACACTACAACTAATAAATCCATGGAAAATATTGAATTAAATTCCATGGATCGAGGAAACTAAGAGAAGGAAAAGAAAAGAAGAACTCTAGAGAAAGACAACAATATTCTACCTTCCTACCTACGAAGAAAATAAAATCTACATTATGCCTACTTGTTAAACCCTAGGGACTGAAGGCTCATTATATAGAAAAGGCTAAATGGTCCTTTAAAGGCACAAAAACCAAGAGAAACCCTAGCTGAAACGGCGGCAGAGGACCGTGCAATAGTGCACGAGCCACCGACTGGAAGCTTATTTTGGTCGTCTGAGCAGTGCGTCCCATACAATACGCCATGGGTTGCGGGCTGGTCTTTGAGTTTTTTATCTTCAAGGTGCACGGACTGTGAAATAGGACATGACACGTGCTCATACTTAGCCGCATGGTCCCCTTCAACTGCATGGGCCTTGCAATTCCTTGCGGCTCATACCCTAATTAGGTGCACCACCATTTTGAATAGCATGGGTTGTGCTATAGGGGCACTGGTCATGCAAAGGGGCATGGGTCGTGCAAAGGGGCACGGTTTCTGCAAAGGGGCACGGGTCATGCCGGCTTTCACTTCGTCCAGACTTTGCTTTTTCCTTCAATCTTGTTTTCACCGTTATGGATGAATCGTTGATCCGAATTGGGACTTCTTATAGTTGATTTTATAGCACTCGAAAGGAAAAATCCAATGGTACCATCTTTGGTCATTGATTCTTCTCAGATTTTTCCTAGAATTCAATTTAGCTCCCGGATTACAATTCACCCGCTTCTTTGTCTTCCTTTTTTGATCTTTCTATCTTCTACCACTTTTAGACTCATGGCCTTTAGTCTTCTACGATCCTTGAGAATGATCTTCTACTATAATACTCTGAGAAGCTTACGAGCAATCTACAAATAAGCTCACAAAATAGAATCTAGATGCTCGTGAAGACATAGAATCCATTAGAACTAAATAAGCTAAAAATCGAGTCATTTAGACAAGAATACCAACAATGGCCATATAAACCCCTTGTCATGTAAACCTACTTAAATCTAGTAATCAACCATATAAAAGTTACTAACAGATGTGCTAAATGTATTGGTTAACACATGTTACTAGTTGCAGATCAACTTTTGAAATTTGGGGGACATATCTACATAAACGCAAGAACCGGGGGTTATAAATGCACATGTTTCTAAATTGTGATTATGTGAATAGAAGTTGAGGATCAAGTACGTGATGCAAATACCCCCAAGATCATGATTACCACACTTTATCTCTTAACTTATATTTGTATGTTTGTAGTAGTAGTTAATTATTTCAAACCAAAACCCCCCATTTTCTCTAATCCCGACATGCACACTTATTGATGCTTGTGTGTGGATTGTGTGACTATATCTTTTAAACCCCCGAATCTCTATGAATGAAATTCTAACTTACCATGATTTACTTTATAATAGTTAGGAGTAAGTAAGGGAGAAATAATACAAATCTCATATTTAGTTGCAAGCTCTCGAGTATTGTAACTACACCCCGATGCTAACCAAGCCCCATATGCTTGACCCACTCCTTTTGGCCCAAGGGAAGACGAAGTGTAGTAACATCGCATCAACAGATTCCAAATAATCCAAACATATATCAATGGTCTTATCTATAGCAGCAATTTTGCTTCTCTCAGGAAATGAACCACCATCTGAAGTGTCAAGGCTCGAAGCCCCAAAACCAACATGGCCTTGGCTATAAGAGCCTGTAGCGAAGCAACCAAGCCTACAAATACCCCTCTAGATTTGTGCAAATGACCTCGCTCCAGTGCCGATTCTAAAATTTTAGAGGTCTGAAGAAAATTAACATTTTGGGCCCACATATAATATTTAGGGTATGAATATTAGTAAAATAGAGCCTCGTACGGAAAAAATAAGAATATTATTGATGTGTCTAATTGATAATTGTAATATTTCTTTTTTCCTACATACACAGTACAACTTTTTTTTAATATTAGGCCCCTATATAATTAATAAATTGAGGGCTTGAGGCAAACCTTTCAGTTGCCTCTCTATAGGGCTTGCCATACCTCGCTCAATTATAATGGGGGATTGCACACCGGGAAAGACAAAATGAACACCAGTCAGGGCCTTGTACATTAAATTTGGATATGACCCAAGACAATCCTTAAACATAACCCTTTCAAGTGGAAGGAAAGCAAAGCAAAGTTTATACAATCACTCTGTTAATACCAAAATTTGTAGTATGTTCAGCGATAATCCACACCGGCTCAATATGCACCTGAACCTACAAGACAGACAGAGGTAAGCTAGGCAGGCTTAAGGTCGTGCCTGCTCTGATGCTCCCGTTAGCCATTGAAGCCATGTAGAAGCGTATCTAAGTGAACAGTAGACTGATTGAAAATTTTACCTTGTGTCTTACACTCTTCCTCATTATATGTGGTTTGGTGGCTGATGGGATTGGAGCTTTCCCATTAGCGCCCGTCAAACCTCTACTTGCCTGACCCCACACCCAGGTATTGTCCTTGGGTAAACAGGCTTCGTGTTCATTCCATTTTTCTCCTTATTGGGCCATTAGGCCCACACATTATCAAGTCCCACCAGCCAATGGCCTGATCAGGTAGGTGGACCTGTAGGTCAGTGGCTGTATCAGAGCATGGATTTTCCTGCCTTTAAACCTTAACTACCACGGGGCAGGTAGTGTCCCTAGGAGCTATTTTTGTATTTCCTGAGTATTTTGGTTGTCCTTTTTGTTTTTTGAAACTTCCCGCCAGTGCCTGATCTCCTTTTTATTAATGCACCCATTGATGGTTATGCTACATGTCTGGATTTCCGTGACACGTCCCGTTCTGACAGTTTTCTGCACGATGGCTGCATAATTTTTTCTCTCTCCCAAGGCGGTTATTATTACTTTTTATCGCCCTATATATCGAGGGAATTAACTGTCTCTGTTTGATTTATCTTCTTTTCTCTTTTCGTCCGTTTGTATCCTTCATCATTTTCTTTTCAGTGTTTCCCCTCTCTACGATTCCGTCTGTGTATTTCTACTCTGATTTTTAGTTCTCCAGCGACTTTTGACCTTCTTCCAAGTACCCTTTCTGCCTTCTCTTATCTTCCTTCTTTCCGTCATTTTATTTTATTACCATGGTTTCCACCGTCGGTTCCCCCAAGGTGAATTCATACTGCGATACAACTGACCCTGAGTTCTGGGAATTTCT
>JAULKK010320496.1:0-11419 GCA_032355705.1 Rubia peregrina
GTACAGAGATTAACTGATAATAAATCTGTACAAGACATCTTATTTCTGATATTCTAGCCTCATATTTAACTTTCTCCGAAACAATTACCTAAGGCTCTCAAGTTTGAGTTGATATTCGTACAGTCGTACTCACAGGAACGAATAAGGAGGATTAAATACCGCTTTAGGCGGTATAACTTGGATAGCGGGTGAAGCAATCATACTATGTGAACAAAACAAAACCTTGATGGTAGACAAACTTATAAGATAAACCGTTCTTATAAGTGGATGACATAAATTGTGATGACATAAAATGTATAGTGGATGTAGATTACCAAATTTTTCTTACAGCAACAAAAAAGTGTATACCAACCAGATTCCTTCCAATTCAGAGAAAAGTTATCTTCTCAAGAACTCTACAGTTCCATCAACTGAGAGACTATGATTTTTTTAATCAGGTCTAAAATCACTTATTTTGACATGTTCTTGTCTCAGATTGTAGGGTGGGTATCAAAAGACATGAAAGATGTCCCATGAACTGTACATACAATGCAGAATCCTATATGTATGTACGTATATATGAGATCGAATATGAAATCATGTTCACTCACTTAACTTTATGTAATGAGTCATCCTATATCACTTAATCAGGAACAGACACAAAAAGGCACCATAATGTTAAGACAAACTTCATAGTGGCAGAGTAGTACATAAGGGTGTTTTAATGGACCTATGACCTCGCAACATCAGCTCTTAACAATATGTCCAGGCTCTCCTTGGACAATAAATGTTACTCAATTGAACACAACAAAGATGGCCTTTAATCAGATTTAGACCTTCATTTTTACTACTCTGGATCTAAGGTACCACTTGGATAGTAACTTTACCCCTACACTAGAATATTTGACGGTTAGGTTAGTTGCCTTATGCTCTGAATGGGAGGGTAAAATAATGGCCTGCATACGAGGTGGTTTTGCAGATGTGTAGTTGAGTAAAATGGACCTGTTACCTCCGAAAATAAGAGGGCATTTTACAGGCTCATCCACACAAAATTGTTGTAGCTCACTAGCCACTTCAGCCACCTTTTCATGCTCATTTTTTGCCAGCAAAACACCCCTATCTGTTTGCACAACCTATCATGTAATGATGACACATAAGAACTCACAACCATCACTTCAACATGGTATTTGGTAAAGAATTGAAACAAAGTACAAAGCCACCGAAAAATGGAAACTCAAACCTTTGAAAGAATGGAGGCCACGAGATCATTGGGATTGGGATTGGGTTTGGAATATGGTGACAAAGGAGGCGCTGCTGACACAGAAGAGCGAATGCGAGCAGAGCCTTTCTGGGCTGTAGGCAGAACCCTCAAACTGGCGTTTGAAGGAACGGACGGGTACAGTTGGACTTTAGGGGCAGCTCTAACGAGCGCGGTTGTACAAGGCGTTATCCCTGTCGCGGCCATTGATGGACCTTCTTCTTCGGTGGATACTCTCTGAATTTCAACAACATTTTCATTTGATTATTGGATAGGAAAAGGACGAGAGAACAACTTCATACTTGAGCCCACTTAAGTTATCACTGGTTTGGATGTTGCCACGTAGCTACTAAGTTTTACTGTACTCCCAATGCTCTCGTCAACCAAAGTTTCTTATTTTGACTCGTGAGATTAAACTGAACAAGGTTCAACCAAAATTTTTGTTAGTATTATAATATATGCTCCCTCCGTCTTATTTACTTTTGGTAAAATATTTTAGGAGAGTTGACGTGAAAGAAAATAATTGTGAAAAAATAGGGATATTTTAGAAAAACAATAGGTTCAAAGGTTCAGTCTTAAAGCGGTTAAAGTTAAATAGTACATTATACGAATTTAACAACATATTATTTTTTATTATTGATAATTTTCAACATAGGCCATTGATTGTTGGGATAGACGAAAATAAGTAGACATATATTTATGAAAAGGATTGAGTATGTACTATTATTCTAAAATCGACTTACTGTAGCTAAGTATTCAACCATGCCCATGCCATATCATTGGGGGCGAAGGAATAATGCTTCGGAGAGCACCATTTTATAGAGGCTCATGTCCACGACGGAAAAGTTTCAGTTTCCGAGACGAATTAACATTCCCTTCTGCATCCTCATCAACATCACGATCACGCTTCTTGGAGGGAAGTCGAACCTCTTTTATTCTTTGGTTTCGACCGCCACTGTGATCAGATTCTTGTTGTCTCTTAACCTTTGTGTTGGCATCCTTGATCAGTTGCACGAGGTTATCAACATCAACTTTCGATCCTAGACCATGCTCATCAACCTCCTCATCAGGGATCTCGGGAACTTAGATAGAAATATCTGGCAAACTCATTTGTGCAAACAAAGAGATGGCATGGTCATATTCAAAACAAGGTCACTTATAAAAATACAAAAGTACGATATACATCGCATCTGGGAAAATTGGATAAAGAATAACACTCTATCGTTGCCAAAGAAGACACATATACTTTACAAGCAGTCAACATATCCACCATACCAAAGTCCGGGCTTATTCTATACCCATTTGCCTTATCTTCAGGCATATGACAGTTCCACCTAAGGTTTCGCATATCACAAAAACCAATACTCTTCACGAACAAGAATTTTTCCATCCGAGAAATTGCTGGAAAAATGGGTCACCAACTCCATCTTCACAATAGTCGAATAAAAAGTGAAATCATCCCCAGGATTCTTAAGTTTATGAAGTTGATAGAGCCGTTGAAACAGCTCAATATCAAACACAACACCAACCCTATCACAGACTTTCTTAAATCCCACCAGGATACCTATCACAGACTTTCTTAAATCCCACCAGGACAGCAATCTCGTTTGGGTCTAGCTGACACAAATCCAGTTTATAAGATCCCCAGTAGACCCAAATCCAGTTTATAAGGTCCCTAGTGGTCCCTAGTAGAAAGCTCTGATGCCCAAGTTAGAGTTGTTCTCTTTTCAATTCCCGCTTGTGCTAAAATTGACTTACCTACTTCGTCATACTGTGTCTTTATATATAGATGTTAGATGGTGCAATTGTGGCTTACATGTTTTCCCTCCTCTTTCCTGGATCATGGTTTTGTGGATGGTGAGTGGTTATCCTACTATTCCGAGTGAGGTGCTCAGAATGCTTAGAGAACCGATTTGTCCATGTATGGCGGTTATCTTGATGCTAGACTTTCCTTGAGTGGGTAGGTATATACCATAAGCCCCCCCCCCACCCCACCCCACCCCACCCCAGCCATGAAGTCTTGGTTAGTGTAGCGAGGAAAAACATTTTTAATGGATTGAGAAGTGCATGCATGAGCAAAGCTCAGGGAGTGAAGGCATAAAAACTTGTCAAATCGGTAAGGAGTTAGTTGTGTGGTGAAAGATGATTTTGTGGCTAAAGAAATGTGGAATGGAGGAAATTTTTCCTTGTAACTTCGGGTGGTGGTTCTAAGTGGCCCAAAGCGGAGAAGAATTTTGAACTATAAATTGGCCGAAGGGTGAAATTATCATTGCTAGATTTTGAATATAGCAGTGTTTTTAATGGTCGTATATAAGCTTTTCTTTTAGTGGGTCTATTCTGGACTATTACTCTCTTCTAGGATCTGACAAGGGTAAGTGTTAGTAGAGGATAAATTAGCCTTAATGAGGTTGTGTACTTCTAAAGTATGGTAAACCAAGGTAATTATGGTAATAGCTTAATTACCTTTAATGACATAGTTGCCTTGAGAGAGCATAATTTGTATCTGAATTAATGTGAGGTTAGGATACCTTATTTCGGTGATAACGTGCAGGACCCTCCGTCAAGGATTGTTAGTGTGTATGAATAGCATTTGTAAAATAGCCTAACCATGCCCGTTCAGGATTGTGGGCGCATTGGAGGCTTATAGGGTTGCTCTTGCCCAGATGTATCCCCGGGGGTGACCATACTTGTAAGTTTAAGGCATGTGTGATGTAAGGTCCAGAAGAGGTTTTTACTAGAGTTATTTTCTACGTTTAATTACCTCTGTAGGGTGAATGTAGCTGAGCCTTGGGTATATTATACCATGTAGTGTCAAGGGTTTGTTTTGTGTAGGGTTTTCCTAGTGATTGTGGTATTTGGGTGGGTAAGTTTTTTATGTTAAATGTGGTGGAAATTACACAATGTCATCGTGGAATGGCAAAGTGTCTATAGCTAGGAGGCCAAGTAGAAGAAGGAAACAAGTACCATGAGGGAAATGCTTTCTTGTTAGTTGATAATAGAGAGGAATACAGGAAGGCAAGGTTGTTATCTTAGAAATTTTGCATTGCTGGTATTATGAAAGCCTATGAGAGAGTTAACTTGGTAAAAAATTTGACATCTTTTTTTACAGCTGTGAAGTTATCAATCAAATTTGGGATGGCCTCCAAGAAAAATTTTATGGGAGTATTTCGCAGTCAGCATGGGGATGATTGTGGTGATTCAAAGTTGGCACACTTTGCATACAAACACTTGGACAATGCTAGAAAGGCGGTGCTAGGAGCGGTAAGTGCAAGACTAGTGAATTCGACGATTATAGTGTCGAATCCTTAAAGATAATGAAATTGGGGGATCGTGACACTACGGAGGCGAAAGGCTCAGTGCATATAAGCTCCATGAGGCTGTCACTAGAGTTCGGGATTAATGTTCCCTAAATTTCATTGTGCTTGGGTCAGCTAAGGAGGTATTATATCTAGTTTCAAATGTGAGGTATGCCATTTGTTATTTGTAGTAACAGGATTGCATTTGTTATTTGATATCTGTTACTTAATGCAATGTTGATTATACGAGCATGGTTTATGATTTTACTGAAAGGCCAAAGCTGCTATGATCATTGTTAGAAGAGGTGGTGATGAGTTGCCATTAGAATTGGCGAGGGTGCATGTTCTTTGTTAGGAGGAGAGCGATGCTAATGATGTTTTACATGCTAAAGTTACAACACTAAAAAAGGATGGTCCTTCTTATCTTGCATATCGAGGTTATCCTTGTGTGGTGGTTAATAATCTATTAAAGACTCAAATGTTCCATGATTTTTTTTGGCAATGTGTACACTAAGATCGCTAAGGTGGGATGACATAAATCTTTGGCTAGTATCCATGACTAGAATTCTAGTTTGGATATAGTTAGTGTGAGGGGTAAAGGTGTTATAGTGAAGGCTTTGGAGAAGGCAAAGTGTGTGGTGGATGAATTCTTAGCGAGAAAAGGTTGAGGATAGGGTTCATGCCTTTTGCTTGATCGAGGAATTGGCTAAGATGGAGTTGTTTCCATCAAGTATGGAACTAAGGGAATACAAGGTGGATTTGTATCTGGATATGGATAGTATTTGGGGCTAGTGGTGGTATGGAAGTTTGCACTGCAACTGGGGCGGCTCAATTAGTGAAGTGTAATACCCGTGCCACCGCATGTAAGAAGGGAAACATTGTTTCAATTGGGTATTCTAATATTGTTATTAGCTCGACTACTAGTATTGGGTGTTCTATTGGTGTTTTATGTAACGGATGTGGTGGCTAATTGTTTAATGAGAATCATTTAATGATTTGCTTTTAAAGGGTATCATTTGAATGTTTTTTATGTGTTCAGTTGGGGATGTTTTCTACGAAGGGTTATTTTGGTGAACCTTTAGCGAGGTACGTGTCGGGTGGTGGTATAAATGAAGTAGTTGCATTGTTGGGCAAGAGGTATGTGTGTGTTTGGCTGTTGGACTTGTTCCAAACGATATAACGACAATGATGAGGGTTTAGGGTGACGTTGGGGATATAGGACATGCCAGTGGGTTTCCTGAAGGTATGTTCGAAGGTGACCTAGTCGGGGCTGTGAAGGTTTGTGTACTTGATTTGGAAGTTGTCTATGACTACTTTAAGAAATTGAATATTTCATGGAAAGAGGAAGAGTGGGCTATAAAACTAGGATATTAGGTGAAGGCGTTATTGCTCATGTTTATATAATATGAAATGTGGTGGAGGACGAAGCTGGAGCAGAATCTAGCGTCGTTAGATGACTATGATGCCCATATTTTTTTTAGTAGGATTTTGCTATTCGAAAGTTAAAGGGGGGGTTTAATGAATGTTATGTGGCAAGAAAAGGAGTGGCAAAGAGATATGGTTGAGAAGATGTGTGAGGATGATGAGAATGTGGCTATTATTTTAGGGCAAGCTGATCGCCTAGACTGCTGTACCAGAAGAAGGATGATTTAAATGGTGAGCAATGTCATTTTCTAGAAGTGGTTTAGGAGTGGAAGGATCGTTACAATGAAGAGCATGAAAACATGGTACACTTGTTGACGAAGTATGAATTTTTTTTTAAAAAAGATAATCATCATAGGGGCGTCTGATGCTCCCAAGTGGAGGAGAGGTGTTGTGCAGTTGAGGTTTTGTTGAAAGAACAGCACGAAATAAGCTTGAGTCTTCGTGGGAGATCAGTAAATATCTATTTGTGAAGCCTAGGGTTTTTTATGAGGCTTGGTTGGTATGTGCTCGCTGCTTAGAACGGTAAGTGGGGGTTTAAAGCGGGACCGAGAGACTTATACATACTCCCTATACATGTCGAGTATGCAACTATATTGTTCGGATTGCATGTCGATCACTGACTGAAAGACGTGCTATGTGAAGCAAACACGATGCATGGAAGCTTCCGACGATACGTGCAATGAAGTGTACTTGCACATGCGATGGAAATTGGAGGAAATCCTGGAGGAAGAAGATAATCATAGGAAGGCTTCGGTGTCTAAATTTCCTAATTTGAGCTACATTAATGTGTGGTATGTTGGCCCTATTTCGTGTTAAGATTTATTAGTAGTTATTGTGTTGTTAGATTGTAACCTTAAAAGTAAGTATTTATACAAAAAATGAATTATATATTAAAATATTCATTGTTAGGTAGTATTGGTGTAAATGTGGGTTGGGGGAGGGATTTTTTTTGTGCGATGGTTGTGGGTTTGTTGGGAGTGACTCTGGAGGGGTTTTCCAGGTTGATACCCGACATGAGGAGATGGATTGTGGGTGTTATGTATTACGGTGAGAGAGCAGTGCATATTTCCACTTGTGTTGCTGAGCTAGTGATTTTCCACGTGTATGCAAAGTCACGGGTGGCCCTCATCGCTGCCGTGTTGTTATGGTAACCAAGATACTGAGCGAATATGCGAGTGATTTTCCCGCTTGTGTCACTCGAGTAAGGAAACGGGGATATGTGGGTGCACCACTTGTTGCAAGGGGCAAGGTCATACCTAATCGCTTGGTGTAATGTGGGTTAGGTTGTATGAGTTGTGTGGGCTTGGGTTTGGGTGGTTGGTAGTTTAGTGGATAAGTATTCCATGTGGGCATAGTCTTTTCAGATTATCTTTGGACTGTGCAACAAGTGATGTGTTCCGTTTCCCGAGGTTGAATAAGTACTTAGTGATTATTGATAAATGGGGGTGCTACCTTTTAGGTATTATCATGAAGAGGGTTTAGTTTTTCTATGCTGGTATTTACCTATAAAAAAGGTTGTTGTAAGGGTATTTTTCTGTTGTAATTTGTGAGTTGTCACTTAAAGTTATTGTGAGTTTATGTAAGTTGTAAGTGTCCTATGGGCTTAGTCGTTTGGGATGATGGGGATACCTCAAGTATTGGTTTGAGACGTCAATGATTATGTGATAATTTGTTTCACATGGGTGTGTTGGGAGGCTTACCCCAGTTGTTGGGGATGCAGGCTCAGATTATGTTCGTTGTCGAATGTTCTAGAAACACTCGTGCTTGTTGTAAGTATGCATATTATAGATTCAGTTAACTAACAGCTTTTCTTAATTGCATAATCGACGGATGAGATTAGCAAACGCAGGGTAAGGATGAAGTAGGATGAATAATCTCCATCTGTTGGGCCCGTACGTATGAGAGCTGAGGAAAACTCATGCGAGGGAAAGTCCAGACTCATGGTGGCTTAGTTTTAGCGGAAAGATGGGCTATATAGTTAAAGGACTGATGAAACTGGACTAGATGCAGAGGTCATTCAACTGTGGATATTATAAAGAAGTATGCTGGCTAAGCGGTTGTTCGCTTTTACGACATATTTCCTTTCTATAAAGATGGTTCCCTTCATGAGGGAACTCAGGAAATAAAGGTGGTGCAATGGGAGAATTTAAATTATATTCTCCAGCGACATCACTTTACCGCCTTCGTAAGAAGATTAGCTTACAACTAGGGACTCAATTGATTGTATTACATGTGTAATAGGTTTGCTATTTGACATTTTGTAATACTTCTTAGGGTATTTTTATAATCTAAAAAGGTAATTTTTTATGTAATCCTTTAGTTTTTGTATGGACTCAAAATTGATGAAGAAAAAATATTTTTATAGGTCTTACGGCTGAGCCTTTATGCTGTATTGTATTTCGTATTGCTAGCATCATTAGCATCACATTGTTTCTATTGCAGTTTGTACTTTCCCTGAGTAACTCATATGGGTATGATTCTGCCAATTATCTCTTCGTCCATGCGTAATGTTTATGTTTTAGCGTGCTTTGTTCCATGACTAAGATATCCTTATGGCTACGTCTTCTAAAATAAGGGGTGGGTATACCATAATTTTTCAAGTGTGTATCAATTTATACTCATGCAGGGTGATTTTTATGTGGGACTATACCTTTTATTGGAGGTCCACGGAGATTGGACACAAATGGGGTTGTATTGTTGTTGCGACCTCCTTTCATTTGCAAACTGCACGACTTTGTTGTCCATCTGCCTTATGTAGTAGGCCAATCCTTGCACGTTTTCCAGTTGGGTGGTGACTCCGATTTGGGTTCCGACCTTTTCCATAGACTGAAGATTCGGAAAGAAAAAAATGTCCTCACAAACGGTGCCACTGATGCAGGGGACCTTTTGGATCAACATAGTTCCAAAAAACAACATTGCAAACTCAACCTCTTCGAGTACTTACAAAAGATATCCCAGGGGTGGTCCCCGAGAGAAATATCTGATACCCAAATTAGTGTGGTTTACTATCTAATCCTGCTTATGCTAAAATTTACTAACCTAATTCGTCGCCTTGTATCTTTATTTATAGATGTTGGATTGTGCAATCGTGTCCTACATGTTTTCCTTCATCTTTCCTGAAGGGTGTTTGGGGTGAGTGGTTGAATCGTGCAATCGAAGATGGTGGATCGTTCAGTCGAATAACTCATACTGAAGATTGTAGAATAGAGTAAAATGAGTGCTTACTTGAAATGATGAAGAAAAATATGGCTCTGACAGTCATAAAAAGAGAGAACGCCCAATATCTAAAAGTCTAAGAACATGAAAGGCATATAATTAGATGGAAACCCCTAACTTCGTTTTCAAGACACTCAAATGATACAACTGTCAAATCAATCAAGTCATTCACCAAAATTGAGAAGGAAAAAATAAGGCAAGGTTCCAAAAAAGGAAAACATTTCGAAGATAGGGCTAACGTTATGATTACACTGCTTACGTGAAAGTCTCCTTGATAACCTAGCCCAATCCATTATGTGAAATTACACATCGAATTCAAAATCCAAAAGACATCACTTGACACCCAATCAAACTACCCACGAAGCTCCTATGGTCAACACTACGCACCACACAGTAGGACAATCCGCCCAAAAGCTACTTCTCCAAAGGAATTCAGTATCATTTTACTGATCATCATATTGGTTTACACATCACACCTCAATACATACCATCAACACTCTATGGCCGGGAGACTTGTGTATATGAGACCTAAACAGTAGGATCAATCTAGACTTAAGTGAGCTTAACGAAGCTAGAGAACTCTCTCATCAGCAAACAACGAAGAGATACCGAAAAGTACACATCACGTGATCGCCACACTAGTCACGACTAGGAGATCGTGGCCTATGCTATTAATGTGGAGGATGGTTGTACAACCACCACGATGACGATGCATGTGACTTACACATGAGCCACGACCAAGAGACTGTAGCCAATGCTATTTTATGTGGAGGGTGACTGTCCAGCCACCACGATCGTCGCAGCCAGCATGATCATCGTGACAAAATGCTACACCAATAACAATGGCCCGAGTGGTCTACAAATACAAAAGAACTCGAGATACCAAGGTAAGAAACTAGAAATTACAAAGATTATATCTTATGAAAGGAGAACAGTGACTTGGGCATCAAAGTCTTTTACTGGGATCCTATCATAAACTTTGGTTGCAGGATTTAGTTAATAACTATATCAGTTAGACGTGCACCCGGATCACCGGTGTCATTTGGGAGGAACCAACCACATGAACTTCAAGAGTTCTCGTTTTATTAGATAATTGAACTAATTAAAAATATTTTATATTAATTAATAAGCTACGAACATTTTAAAAATATTTTACGAAAAAAAGGAACGAAATCTGTAATTTCAACTAAAAGTTGACATCTAAACTATTAATTACTTTCTCGCAAAACATATGACATTTGAAGAGTTAAATGAGTGTGCAAAAATCAATTTATATAGCATTCGTAGCTTTAGAATGCCCGCATTGAAGGATCCTCTGAGAAAGAACATGGCTATTTTTCACACTATCAGAGTTAACTCACTCAAGAAGCCATATGATTACATTGTAGTAATAAAGTCATAGAACACAACGGTAAAAGTTGGAGAAAGGATGTGTTTGGAGAGATTAATAAGTTGTTTTATTTATAAGGTAAGCACTATGATAGAGTTTTAATTTTGAGTTAAGTGCTAAAATAATCTTATGTTTCGGTAGAAAGTATCAATCTAACCCTGTAAAATTTGAAAATGCGATTCTAATCCTACTATTTGATCGAAAGTGTCAATCTAATCTTGGGAACCTGAATTTGGCCAAAATTCTGCGATTGACTATTATACCCCTATTTTTTTAAAAAAATTTAGAAAATTAGAAAAGACTATATTAGCCTTAGTGTTTGTTAACAAAAAAAATTTATTTTCCCATAATTTTTCTGCTCTATTGCTCTATTTTTCTACCAAAACTGCGACAAAGGAAACCCCTTCTTCTCCGCCACCAAGAGAACTTCATGAAAGCTTGGAATTGTATTATTCCCGGCAGCATCCAAGCTTCCTAGTATTCATAATACAATTGAAGTGCTCTTAACTAATCTTCCACCATAATACTCCCTCAATCCCAGAGAAAATGGCACATTTACTTTTTCAATGTGTTCAATGATCATATTTGACCAACTATATATCTAACTACACACAAAAATTTTGCCAAAAATTTGATATTTCGAAAATAGATGTTAAGACGAATCTAACAATATTTCACATGGTGTTTTATTTTTTATATGTTAATATATACTCCCTCTGTCCCAGCTCAAACTTCCTACTTCACTTTATGTCACTATTCACAGTCCAATTTTGACCATATATTTGAATAGATATATAAACAATAATATTATCGTATTTGACGGCGAAAGATTCGTCATAACAAGTAGTTTCTGAA
>JAULKK010320516.1:0-21458 GCA_032355705.1 Rubia peregrina
ATTCATAAATTACAAATGTATTATTAAATTTCACATTTGAATTTATTTTGTTAGGTAAATTTATATAAATTAAATATAAAATTAATGAGTAGGATAGAGAGAATCAAGTGGGGTCCATGGAGTTGGCTCAACTCGGGCTCACCATTGTGAGAGAAAAATGAGGTGATTTAGTAGTGAGCTCAAAAGCTGATGTGAAAGAGAAAAATTGATTATTTAATTAATTGAGCGGGCTCAAGTCGGGCTCACCATTGTACATGCTCTTAGGTCCAACTCCACCGTCCAGCGCCTTCCCTCATAACTACTTAAATGCATCACACCCAGCCCTCAGTCGATCCATCATTGGTGACACAGCAGCAGCTCCATCAATTGAGCTTCGCCATCGGCGTCACCATCTAGCTGAGGGTATCACCGGAGATAGATTGACAACCTAGCTCCACCCGACTGATGGGCGCTCCAGTTCCACTCACGCCAGTGAACAACTTCAGACTTCCGCCTCCAGCCATACTCAAACAAAGCCAACAACTCCGGCTAGTCGGCAGTCCATCAATCGAGGCATAGAAGCTCCAACTCACCATCTAGATCTGCAACAACAACTCTGCTACACCACTAGAGTTCAAGGTAGTGTTTTTGGTCAAGAGTTTTTCACCGGAAAGAGCAGCGTAGATGAGGTGGTAAACCCAACCGCCGCTGTTCAGCTCTGTCCACCACCGTCCGGCAAGCTCTCGGTTGAGTTAACATCAATGGGAAGCGGATTCAGTAGCTCAGCCGCGTCTCAGCCGAGTTCTTGAGGTTAACATCGATATTTCCTTCAATTCAAAGATCCCCATATTTTGGTATATAATCTTTTTGCTTTGTATTTTTTGTCTTCATATATAGGTATTTCTTTCAATTCAAAGATCCCCCGATTTTTGTTTATAATCTGTTTGCTTTTTTATTTTTCGTGTTCATATCTAAATGGGTCTATTCTTTAAGTTTAGCTCCCATTGTACTTGGGATGTGTGTAAAATTTGAACTGTTTTTTTCCAATTATGTAAAGGGTGTGTGGAATTGATAACACAAATTTTTGGGTCCACTGAGTCTTTAATGTGACCAATTATTTGTGGCCTTGGATATATTTTTCTAATTAACCCTTTGGCGGGTATATAATCACTATGGAAACCATGATGGCTTTCAGACATGTATCTCGTAGGTTCTCTAGTGGTGGCAGAGTTCTCGGCGAGGAAGAGAAAGCTGCTAAAAACATCTACATCATGGTAAACCACCTGTTATCCATCCCTTTTCTTTTCAATAGTTTTACAATACAATGTATTTATAGTCTTTGTATGTATATGTATGTTGTTGCATTTACTCTCCGTTACACTAGTTGAATAAGCTACTTCGTAATTTCAGGAATTCTTTATGGGATACTCCAAAACCGTAGTCTATTGCCTTGCCGCTCAGTACTTATACTGTGTCTGTTCTTTTCTGCTTGAAAAATCCCTCATGTTGATGTCCAGTATCTTAGCATATCTCGTCCCCTGTCGAGTCAACCGCAACATTTGATATTGTTTTCTCATAAAGCAGTCTGCTTATTTGCTGGGCGGTACTGGCTTATAACCAAATACGCTGATCAGCTCCACCTGAACCAGAGCTTAGCCGCTTCAACTCTAGCGAGGACACAAAAATTAGCTCAGAAACCAGCTTCAGTCGACAAATCCTCCAGTTCTGCTCCAGTGAACAACCATCGAAGAGAGCTGAGGTACGAGTTCCCTTTAGTCAGGCTAATTCAGTCGTCAGCAACAGCAACTCCTTTTTATGTTATTAATGCATGTTCTTAATGTTAGTAGGCTTAGTTTTACATGCTTGACTCCTTTGCTTTAATATGCTCCTTTCTGATTACATGTGCTCTATTTGATGATACTCTGGCCCTTGCTTTGAGCACTTTAGAATGATAATTTTCAAACTCCACTTGATATTTCTAGAATCAAGCGATTCAGCAATGTTTTCTGTATGATAGAAGTATACTTGCATTTCTATGAGAAGAGTTCATCATGTTGTCATGTAGCCTACTTTAATTGTTGTTAATGTCATGATGCTGAACAGAGCCACATTTTCTTATTTTTCTAGTTGGTTAGAAGAGATTTATTGATCGGGCTTTCTTGAACTACTCGCACCACAGTTACACTCAAGGAAAGTGTGAGTTTATTATTCTTTCCACTACTTGTGCTTTTGATAATTCTACTTAATAAATGTGTGTTCAAATAATTTGTTCATCTACTTGTACTTCTGTGACTCAAAATCCTGATTTCTTAGGAAGTGACAATCGTGGACAACAAGAATGTGGTCATAACTCCAGCAGAAGGCTATGTACCTCAAGGTGATGTCAATGTAATCCCATGTTCATATATCTGGCTATTTCATTTCCCTATGTTGTAGTTATTATCAAATTAATATGTTGTACTTATTTCAGGAAGTGAGGATAGTTGACAATGCAGTGAGCACATCTTAGGAAAATGCTTTTTCACCCACTGAGGTAATAATTGACTACTCCAGTTCTACACTTGTGTCATTTTTCAAGTAGATGCAGTAGTTTTTCTCCCACCTAAGTTGTTGTATGAGTTAGTGGCAGAAAATCTAGAGTTTGGTGCTTGTATGAGTTAATATGCGTGATTTTTTTGTGATTCGAGACGGGTGAAGTAAACTCTGGAATGTATAGATATACCCTTATGTTAATTATGTAGGTTATATCATTGCTGTCTTTGAATTGCATACGTTGATGCTACATGATATTTTCTAGCTGTCAGTTTCTCGCTCTGATCGAATGTATTTACTAATGTTGATGTTAGAAATTTTTTTATGTGAACGTGTATTGGTTGTGTTGCTTTTGTGGATTATGGAGCGTTGTAGAATGTTTGATGCATAAATGTTGCTTTGTGCATATGCGTTCTTCTAATGCATTCTTTTAGCTTTGGTGTGTGTAATTGAGTAAGCATAAATTGCTTGTGTAAGAATTATCTCCATAATTACATGGTATTTTCCTATTCATGCTTCAACTTAATATGAACTCTGTTATAGTAGACATAAAGCATAGCTACAATGTGCTTCTACTTAATGAAGAAGAGTATTGAGATCATCTTTGAGGATGCGATGGTTTTTCTTGTGTGAAGTATGTATCAAACAAGCGTCGCGGCTCTTCAAGCTTATGTTTTGGGAAAGTCCCATAGATTATTAATTTTGTATCATAATTTTTTTGGTTTAATTTTTATATTATAATTTTTTTGAAGTTAATATTATTATTAAATTAATTTCCTACAAAATTATTAATTTTAGGTCTTTCCCTTCCTCTCAACACAGTTGTGCGCGACCTCTTACAGATGAAAGGAATTTTTTCCCTTCCTCTGAACGCAGCTGCACGCGGCTACTTACAGAGGAAGGGCATTTTTTTTTGAATTATTGAAAAATTTTGGCACCAGTTTTTTAGAACTGATGCTAAGAATTAACCGGTGCTAAATTAATACCGGTTTTTAAGAATCGATGCCAACAAAAAATGGTGCTAAATTAACACCGGTTCCAAAAACTAGTGCTAACAGAAGAAAAAAACTGGTGCTAAATTAACACCGGTTGTTTTAAAAAATGGTGAAACCGTTTCACCCCCTACTTAGGTACCATATTTGTAGACCCCCAAAAATGGTGCTAGCTTTAAAAAAAAGAAACAGTTCTAGAGGGGGTTTCCTGTGATAGTGCGTGTTAAGAATAACTAGTATCATAAAACAAGGTTTTAGGGGGGGGGGTCATCTAACACCTACAAACATGCAAAGAGAGGAGCGAGTAATCTATATAAAACTAGCACTTGGGGATATTTTCATTTTATGATCGGTAGAATATTTTGATCCTAGATTCTATCAAGTGCAAGGCGTATAAACCTATCATAATTCTTATGCCACATAGTGTTGGCGGTAGTCAACACTTCCCCTTATTTGTCATATAAGGGTGCGCTCTTATTTTTCTACTGACACTGCCTCTGTAATTAGGGGAGTAAAACAACGGCCCTTCCTTCTATGAAAATTTTATTCTCCCCCGTAAGATTACATCCCGGGAAATCCATCACGAATACTTCTCCTTAAACCTACAGAGGCAAAAGGATAGACACCTTATCATTGACTCTAAGATTACAACGACATAGGTCGAATTATGCTAACCCTAGTTTTCTACTAAGATATCTCTATTTGTAGCCTTTCGGGCTCCAGTCCAGCTAAGTAGTGTACGGTTATCGAAACGTTGACTTGGTTACCCACATGCATATACCCATACGGTCTCGGAGGTGTATGCTAATATAGTGTAACAATCATGCAATTAACAAGAATTTATGGAATAAGTAAACATAATGTTCATAAGCAGAAAAAGGATAGAGAGATCTTAGATCTAAAAAATTAACTACAAAGTCATGAATACAAATATGAATCCCCAAGCTAAATGACTACTCCCTAAGCATTGAACGCAAGTTTTTCATTGGATTCAATGCCTTGGGCAAAACAAGAAGAATTAAACTAGGAGAGAAGGGTTATCCCCTTTCTCTCTGTACATACTCTTAGGAAAAACTAGAAGAATTGAAAATAAAACTATCCAAACTTAAACCCCAGTATACACAGTCTCCTATTTATTTTAGATTGAATTGGGCCTTAAAAAAGCCCCAAAACTAGAGCATTAAACCCAAGCAGCCGCTAGGTACAAGCCATGATGTAGCACACAACATGTGCTTCATAGTCTGGTACAAACCGTGTAAATCGGTATGGGTGACTAGTTGGGCATTGGTTTAGGTTGTTTTGAGCGCACGATCACGTCGTCCATAATGGGTCGTCGACTGGGAACACCTTCCTAAGCATTTGAACGGCACGGGCCGGATAGATCTTCATGGCCCACCAGCCAGATGCGTGATTTCCACTTTTGAACAGTGTGAGCCATGTATATCCTTATGGGCTATTGGTTGGGTATTGATTTCTTCAAAACTGATGACGCGGGTATGAAAATCGTCACAGATGGTCTTCATTTTTTTCCTCGGGTTTTACATGGGCCGTGTAGTTTGGCATGGCCCGTGCATATACTTAGCTGCAAGAGGCACTATTACAGCACAAGCCGTGTAAAACAAAGTGGCCCGTGCCAAAATCTTCTACCACCATCGTGTTGGCTGGCATAACCAGTGTAGTATTGCAAGGTTGTGCCAGTTTTTCCTTGGGTCACTTTTTGACTCCTTTCTCCTCTAGTATTGGTTCCATCTACTACCACCTTTTGACTCGTGGTCTTCTGTCTACTACCATCCTGGCAAATGGCCTTCTACTATCTGCTACTATCCTTGCGAATAGCCTTCTACAAACTACGCTGAAGTGCTTATGAGAAATCTAACAAATATGTTCACAAAACAAGATGTAGATATGCTCGTAAGGAAATAATATCCATTAGGTCTAATAAGTCTACAAAACTATGGATTTAGACAAGAAAACCAACAATGACTATCTAAACCCCTTGTAATGTAAACTCGACTAAACCTAGTAATCAATCAACCAAACATAATAATAAACGTGTCCAATGCATTGGTTAACGCATGCTTTTAGGTGCAGATCAATCCCCCCACACTTAAACCTTTACTCATCCTCGAGTATACAAAAATGAGCAAAATCTAAGTGGAAAGTAGCATGAAAAGAGATTTAACCAATACATTCAACGTTTTTCCTAAGCTACACTAGTTCCCCCAAAGATGTGAGACTCTAAAAAACCTCACTCCCCAAAGAAGTTAAAGTAACCTATCCAACCGATCATAGGAAGAAAAAGGCAAGGTATACATGATAAGTATGAAACTTACTCACTCCACTCAAGAATCCGCCAAAGACAATCCAAGAGATGTTTAACATAGTTTCCAATTTCTCTAAATTTCTCTCATTTTTCCTAGGAGCCCTTTCGGGTTTTCATCCTAGCTTCACACATATTGAACTCACTTCTCACCTTTTTCCACACCATGGCCTCTAACTTTTGCATATGTTTTTCAACCTATCTTGGCCATTTCCAATGTTGCCTAAGGCATCCATTCGAGTTTTCGACTTAGACCAGTATTATTTTTTTCATTTTTCAAAATTTTCAATTTTTTTACTGTAGCACAAAATGCCCCTAAGGTTGGCTTCATGCTACATGAATATGATCAAAGAAAAAAAATCGAACACAAAGCATAAAACACAAAGGAATCTTGATGAAACTCATAAGTGACTAATTACTCCCCCCCACACTTAAACCTTGCATTGTCCCCAATGTAAAAAAATGATAGAAATCATAAGTGGAGAAAGGGAAAGATAGTGGCACTCACTCTTGGGACCCCAAAGGGACCTTCCTCAAGCATCTCACCTCGCGTCTTTCCTCTTTTCTTCTTGCCTTATCTCTAGCCTCTTGATGGGAATAAGGTCTTAAAAACCATCAAGCCTTGAAATTTGAAACCTCTCGATCAATATTTTAATAGCCTCCTCTTGCACACCGACCCTCTCATCCACGATAGCAAACTCTTCATTCACCTCTTGCTCAATGGAATCCGACCTAACTCCCCAAGATTACATGAGGTCGTCTACATAATCCAACCTAGTCATGACTTTATCCATTTCCAAGATCATTCCCCCTATTGCTTGACCAATATCTTGCACTAGTTGGGTTGAACTCATGAAATGTTTCCCAAAAGTGTAGAAATGAAGAGTCTGTGGGTAGGTTGCCTTGGATAGGTGGTGCCCTAGTTGGAATCTCACCATTCTCCTCCTCAATGTCCATGTCTGATTGTGATAAGTTGTTTTAGAAATCTTTCTCAAACCAAAAATCTGGTGCTAGAAAAAGGTCTTCCAAGGCATTTTCGTGGTCGATGGTTGTGCGTTCTGGTTGTTGAAGAATCATGAAACTATAAACCAAAGCGCCACCGTATAACCAAATAAAGAAGTTCGCTGAGGTAGTCGTAGCAATCATCAGTACCTTGTCCTTGAATGACCTAAGTCTGCCATGGAAAAATGAGAGGGAAACAAATGTCCCAAGTTTTGGGCTAAGAGTTTGACCATGCCTCACACCAGTATATTTCCACCTTTCTTTTTCTGCGTGGCTAAGAATTTATCCATAAAGTCCCCCACCATGATGGGGTAGAGATTTCCTTTCGGGTCATCTCCCAAAGGATTTTGATATCCCAGTTGGGGAATTGCAAGATCTCTTCGTGGAAGAACACTCTCATGGATAGGAGCCGGTGCACGTACTGCAAAACCAGGTAGACTATTGTGGTACTCATGGTGAAGTGGCTTCTCTTCATGCCCATGAAGTTCCTCCAAAAGCTACTCACTGAGAAATGTAGTCCTTGCTGGTGAGTTCTTTGAACTTCTTTCCCATATTGTCACCCAAAAGCTCGGCCAATCTCCCGATGTGTCATCATGTATTCCTTGTCATCTAAGTGGCAATGGATGATCCTCCTCCCATCATTGTCAGTTGCTTGCTCTAAGGTCTCCAAAAACTCCAAAGTCCACCCTCTATAAGTTTTAGAGTGCACCTCCTAGAAGTCCACTAGGCCTATCCAACCTAGCAAATAGGTGACAGGCTCAACTAGACCTAGAGCTCCCAAGGTCTCCTTTCATGGAAACTTCACCTCCAAAATGGTGCCCTTTTGGCTATTTTGGTATCTCCACCTCTAGACTGCACTCCTAGAAATGTTGGCCAACCTCATGAATTCTTCAACCGCAGGGTTAGGAGGAAGGGAATTCGTCGACTCTTGTATCCCAACTTTAGTCGACTTCTTCCCTTTCTCACCCTGGGAAGTTGTTCCTTTTTTCCAGTCTACTTCTCTTTGGATTCATTCTATCACAACAGAAAGAATATGGTAATGGAAAGAATATAAAAGTTCAATCATCAAAGATCATTCAACAAGAGCATTCTACCTAGCTAAAAAACCAATACAATACAAATCATATCATCCTAACATAAAGGTCATTCGATCAAGAATCATTTCTCCTAAGTAACCAACACATGGAAAATCACATCATTTCAACACAAAGTTCATACAGTTTCCCCACACTTGACCGAACACAAAAATCATTCATATAATCCACATACCTCCCTACAACACTCACAAAATTTGACATGCTTGCTTCCCTTCACCACACAATCGTGTTAAAGAAAACAAGGTTAGAACATTTTACCTAACATTTTGAGGCTAAGATCTAAAAATCCACACAAGACGAGGTAAAGTGTGCTCTTCTTTGAGGGAAAAGTGCTCAATTTTTTGAGTTCTTCCAATTGTGAAGTGAGAATAAGTGTTTTTAAAGGACTGATAGTGGAATAAATGGCCTTTATTGATGGGGAGAGGTAATCTAAAATTTAATTCAGAGAATCAAGGATCACCTAAAAATGGTTTTTAGGAGAGAGGGAAAAAAGGTATAGTATTGGTCTAAGCAAAAATAGAAACTTTTGGGGAAGAAAGCTTCACTCAATTAATAGACAAGAAAGGTGTTGATTCTTTGGTGAAGTACCAGTAACATTAACAAGCTTAGAGAGAGTAAAAGAGCTGCGGGATTAATGTACTAGAAATGCATGTTTGGCCAAAAAATTTAAGTTAAAAAAATATGCATTTTTGCCCCCATTAGCAGGCAGGCACTCGGAAATGGAACGGGTCTTTCCATACGATAGCCTTGTGCCAATTAAACCTACACTACCCGTGCTACCCGGTATGTACCGTGTTTTTCCAGCACCTTCATTTTTTAAAAAAAAATTCACCCAAATCCCATTTTATTCCAATAAAAAAACAAAAGACTCGATCTTAGAATCAGCAATTAGCTAGATTTCACACAAAATCCTTTGTCACACAAAAACATACAAAATCTACCTACCAAACAAATAAAATCAAAGAAAGGTAAAGCATGACATATTTATTGTCATCCTCACGACTTATTCTTCATGCATTCTATTTAAAAGAAATTATCATTAGGTCTCTGGAACCACCGTCCGCAACTCCACCTATGATGACTTCTTCGTGGAGAGGTCTCCACAAACTGTCACTCTTACCTTCATGCTCTTTGCTCAACGTGGAGAGAATATATCCATCCTTAGCCAATGCTGAGTCCTTAGCTATGTACCAGGGACTAAGAGGTGGTCGAGGGGATTTTAAGTCCTCACCACCATCCATAGACCACTGCAAGTTAGTGAGCATAGAAAAAAAAATCCAAATTTGAAATGTCATCACTAAACGCATGCATAGCATAGGTATCATCAACATGGTCATCACAATTAAAGCTCAAGACACGATTCATCTTATTTCTCTTATTAACATCATCAAGGAACTCACTAAGGCACTCATCATGGTATGCATCATCACAATTCATGCATGAGTTATCATGTTGAACAAGTTCATCACATAGAGATATGTTATTGCACATAAGGGAGAAAATAGGTGAATTATGCTCAGATTTATAAATCTCAAATCCCACCTTATCAACATTATCCTCTTGGGTTAGTGTTCCCAAATGAACATCTATTTTAGTCCTTGATGTTTTAAGGAAAGGTCTCCCCATAAAATTGGGGGTGCACCACCATCATGCACTACATCAATGACATAGAAGTCCGCCGAAAACACTAAATCGCCTACCCTAACCATGACATCCTTAACTATACCTATGGGGCTAGCTTGTGAATGATTAGCGAGTTAGAAAATAAACCTAGTGTCTCTAAGCTCACCTATGTCAATGCCCTCATAAAGGCTAAAAGGAATCACATTAATAGATGCACCCAAATCAATCATATCATTTTTCACCAATTTACCACCTAAGGAAATAGGGATCAAAAACTTTTCAGGGCGTCACACTTCTTAGGTATGTTCTTATGAGCTAAGGTAGCTACTCCCCCTGTTTTCAACTAACCTACTTTCTTTGCTGGTTTGATCCTTCTTTTAATGCATGCATTAAAAAAATTAGCATAAGAGGGAACTTTCTCAATCACATCTAGAATAGGAATGCTAACCTTGATCCTCTTGAAGATTTTGCAATTATGCGCTTCATTGGTTACCACCTTTGGCCTTCCTCGTAGAGCACTAGGAAATGGTGGCGGAGGGATCACGCTTGCCTTGGTGGTGCACATTTTCTTTCTCAGCCCCGCGTACTTCCTTCCCGCTTCTGAACTTCAAGGTTCTCACATTTCATGGATTTACCTAGAGTTGGGAAGGCAAATTTCTGGATTCCCTAGCCTCAAGTCGGCTCACCAAAGTGGCCAATTGACCAACTTAGACTTTGAGATTCTTGATACTCAAAACGACTCTAGTGCCACGTTTCTCAATTTCTCCCATTGTCTGCTCCACAAAAACATCGCTATTCTTTTCCAATTGAGATTTCTCATCTAGGATCTCATCCCGATCAAACTTATATAAAGCATCATTGATGTTGAAATACCCTTCTCCCCTCAGGTAGGGTTGAGGTTGAGGTTGTCCACCTCGGTTGTACCTTTAATTCTCAATGCACTACAGAAATTAGGGTGATTATGGTATCAAGTATTGAAGGAATTTGCGTAGTAGTCTTGTCTATCCCCGCATTAGTTCTCCCGGAACTCTTGTTGTTGCCCTCTAAAAAATTTCTAGTTTTCACCAATGAAGTCCAAAGCCTTCACTTCTTCAAAGTCTTCAACCACTTGTGGACAAGTGTCAGTAGGAAAATTAGGACTACAAATGCCACACACATTGACTTGTTGAGCTCTTCCCTTCATAAGCTCTTCCATCATCGAGGCAAGTGCTTGAACTTGCTCTTCCAAATTAGGAGAGTGAGCGGGCTTATCTAATGCCTTCACATGGGATCGGGTGCTAAATTTTCTTTTCCTATTGGCCATTTCTTTAAATAATCCCATTGCATCCTTGGGGCTCTTGTTGGCAATAGAGTCATTGCACGCAGCATTGACCATTCTTATATCCTTATCATAAAGGCCTTCGAATAAGTAGTACACCAAATCACTTTCTTTTAATGGATGGTAGGGGAAACTCGCTCACAATCTTTTAAACCATTCCTAATACTCATAAAGGGACTTGTTCACCATTTGCGAAATGTTAGAAAGCTACTTCTTTAGACCCGCAGACTTGGAAGCCAGAAAGTACTTTTCAAGGAACCTCTGCTTCCTGCTCGTCCAAGAAGAAATTCACCCCGGTGGAAGATAGTATAGCTAATCCTTGTCTGCATCTCACAGTGCGAAAGGAAAGGACCTCAAGTTGTAATATTCTTTCGAAACTCTGGGTGGCTTCATGATGTTCACCTTTATGCATGCATTGGACACATTTATTATCATATTTTGTTTGGTTGATTGCTAGTTTTAGTTAGTTTTACACAACAAAGGGTTTAGACGACCATTATTGGTTTTCTTGTCTAAATTCCGAGTTTTTAAAATATAATTGAAGATAATGGACACTTTGTATTCACGGGCACCTAGATAATTTTTTTGTGATCTTATTAGTAGGTGGCTTGTGAGTATTTATTTCATCATATTTTTGTAGAAGGCCATCCGCGAGGGTGGTAGAAGATATTTGAAGGCCATTCACAAGGTTGGTAGTAGATTGAAGGCCACAAACTCCAAAGCTTGGTAGTAGATGGAATTGAGCTCGAGAAAGGTGGATTTGAAGTTCAAGAAAGACAAGAAGGAAGCAGAGGAATTGTAGTCCGAGAGTTCCACAAAGTTTCAGAAATGATTCTAGAAGAATCAGCCTTTGTAGGTGGCACCATTAGATTTGTCTTATCGATCAATATAAAATCAACTACAAGAACTCTCAAATCGAATTAGCGGTTCATTCGTAGCGGAGCAAAAAATCAGCTGGCCAATCGGCCAACATGATCCGTGCACGAGGCAAAAAACCATCCATGCAGGCCCGTGAAAAGGGCACATGCCATGCCAACCACTTTGCATGTGCAGGTCTGTGCGCCCCGTCTTGCACGAGGCTGCACAGTCCATATCAGTCTGTGCGGCACAAGCCGCATGATGTTGATCAGACAGTTTCATGGCGCACATGCCATTTTACATGGACCTGCACGGACCGTGCCTTTCGCTACTGGCTATGCAAAATGTGGCTGATAGGGATTTTGGCCATTTTTAGGCCTTTTTCAAGGCCCAATTCCCTACTACTGTATATGTGAACCTTTGTTTATTATGGTTTAAGTTAATGCCCATTTTCTTCTTCAAGGGGAGGCTAGAGGGAGAAAATATTCTTCCTTCTCTCTACGTTCTTTTTCTTTCTTCTCTTTCTTCTCTTTTACCCAAAAGGGTTGAATCCAATAAAATACTTGGGTCCAATGCTTAGGGAGTAGTTAATTAACTTGGGGGTTATATTTGTATTCATGTATTAATGTCTATTTTGTAAGATTTTCTTAGATCTTCCTATTTCGATGTGTTTTGTGATCATTATGTTGGCTTGTTCTTCACATTCTTGTGAATTTCATCATTTTCACACTTAGTTAGCACACACTGTAGTCTACTTTCATGTTGATGAACTATTGATACCCCCGGGGAAGGAAACCTAGATATACTTAGGGTGACAATGGGTCCGGATCCACGTGGGCGTGTGCACATAGGTTACTGAGTTAATGTTACGATTGACCATGCACTAGTAAGCCGGTGAGTTGGTCTGAAGAGTAGCAGGTAGAGATAGCTAAAGTAGGAAACTAGGGCTTCACCCCCTTTCCCTTTTTTATGCCTAGAGATAATCATTCGTAGTGTAGTACTCGGTACATAATTGAACGGGGAAAACTCATATCTGCACGGCAGGTAGGGTTTCCATTGCACTCCCTTAATTATGGAGGCGGTGTTGATGGAAGATTACATGCGCACCTTATATGGATGTCTTTGCATACAAGTATAATTATGTATTCACTACGTATATTGTTCGTAGGATGTAAAGGTTAATTTCTTACCGATTATCTGTCCACAAGATTTCTTCCAATGAAACCCTTCCATCTCGATTCACTTATGAATGGATGCTTAATCCTTGGGTTGCGATTTCTCTTCATTCCAAAAATGTAATCCTTGACCAATTTGGCTTTGAAATCTCTCCATCTCTCTCCAAAGCGCCATTTTGTTCTATGATGTGCACCTTTATGCAAAGGTTAGCCAATGCATTTGACACATCTATTATTATCTTTTGTTTGGTTGATTGCTAGTTTTAGTTAGGTTTGCACGACAAAGGGTTTAGATGACCACTTTTGTTTTTTTTGTCTAAATTCCAAGTTTTGTAGACTTAATTGAAGCTAATGGACACTTTGTACTCAGAGACACCTAGATCTTCATTTTTATGTCATTTGTAGGTTGCTCCTGAATACCTTTTTATTATATTATTGTACAAAGCCATCCACGAGGGTGATAGTAGATATTTGAAGGTCATTCGCAAGGATGGTAGAAGACATTGAAGGCCACAGACTCCGAAGCATGGTAGTAGATGGAATTGAGCCCAGAAAATGCGCATCCGAAGTTCAAGAAGGATAAGGAATAAACAGAGGGATTGTTGTATGAGATTTGCACGAATTATTGGGAAATATCGAAAAAAATCATCCCTTGAGGGTAGTACCATTGGATATGTCTTTTCAAGCGCTATAAAATTGACTACAAAAACTCTCAAATCAGAGCAGCGATTATTCCGTAGCTGAGCAAACAAGTCAGCTGGCCAAACTAGCCATGACCAGCATGAACCGCACTAGGTCAGCACAAGGGGCTCACGTAACACGACCCATTTCTCCCAACATGGCCCATGCCAGGGATCCTCAGAATGGTCCGTTTCACCCAACATGAGCCATGTCATGCCCTAGAAGGGGTCGTGCCAGTTCGAGCCGGCTGTGTACCCCATGTCTTCTTTGCACTCCAAAATTTGATTAAGTATGGGCGCATATCATTCTGTTTCACACAATCAAGGCCATTTCAAGTCACCAATGCCTAGACCAGCCGAGGGGTGTGAAGAAAGATACGGTCTGTGCTGAGATACTTGGCAAAAGGAGGATCCAGCTGATGGGACGTGCTAAACAACACAAGATGCAAATATGAAGAGGAAAAATGGAGTTCCGAACGATAACCCAAGCCGGTTGACATGGGACACACTTGCATGAGGGATCCAATGTGTGCCAGGACTAATGACCTGCACTGGTTGACATGCGGTATACTAGCACGAGGGGGCCGATCATTGCCAAAATCGACAGCCCACGTCGGCACAAGGCCACTAGCCATGTCATGGCTCATGGCCCACATTGGTACGAGGGGGTTTCAGCTTGTATGAACCGTGCCATATTCCACCCCCATGCTGTTTGCAGCTGCTAGGGTTTTTGGCCATTTTGGGCCTTTCTCAAGGCTAATTCCCTGCTACTATACGTCTGGACCCTTGTCTACTAGGGTTTAAGTTTATTCCCACTTTTCATCTTGAAGATTAGGTTAGAGAGAGAAAGACGCTTCCTTCTCTCTAGCTGGGAGGTCGCGCCGTACCTCTCAAGCATACAATTTATAAGCCCTTTTTGTTTACTAAATACAATTAATTAGATAGTGGCAAGTCGGGGTAGTCCACGGAGAAGAGGGATATTCCTAAGTGTTTACACATACAAGGGTGAAAATAAGCCTAGATATAGATATAAATATATACATATATAAGCATGTAAAGAGGGGGGGTTTGGGTTGGTTTTCCGTAGTTATGAATTTAAAGGCAAGATAACTAGTAAAGTGAAGTAACTATTTTAATCATGCAATAAACTAAGAAAAAGATACTCCCTCCGTCCCAGCATAAGCTACACGGAATTTTTTTCACGGTCTTCAACAAACATGTTTGACCTCTAATATGTTTAACTACGCATGATATCGGCAAATAAAAAGTTGATATTTAGAAACTACTTATTACGATGAATCCAACAATATCACATACGATAGTATTATTATATATATATATATATATATATTTAAACATGTGGTCAAAGTTTGAGAGTGTTGACTGCCAAATAGTAAGTGTGCAGCTTATGTTGGGACAGAAGGAGTATAAAAACTACAAATGGAAAATCCTTGGGGGCAATTGATCTACCTCCGACCCTCTTATCTATCCTTGAACATATAACCTATTCAACACTTTCACTACTTGTTGGGAAGATAAATCTTCTACCCTTCTTTGATAGTAGTTTACAAGAATGAATTCGATAACTCTTGCTAAACCTCACTAATGACCACTTTAGTCGTTCAACGCCCAAAGGTATCCCATTAATGACATTAATTAGGAAGAATCAACAAGGTTGGTAGCACTTATAAACACTACACCGTGTCTAAGCATTAAACCAATTCATGCATTTCCACAAGATTAGTCAAGAACGTTCAACGTTCATAAACCTCTCCTATTTGCTACACACACAAAAACATGGTAAAGAATTTGACTTCATCACATTCATCTAGCAATTATCAAATCATCAACCATATTAGAAGCTCTAATTCATGCTCTTCGATTCCATATCGAAGGAGGGGAAAATTAGCTACTTTCTCCAAACCCTAACACATATTTATACAAGCAATTCATATACTCAAACTTCTAATACCATTAATGTATTCAACAACCAAATTCAAGCACAATAAATATACAATAGCAAAGAAATAAATAGCTTACATAGAGGTCTCAAGACATGGGATTGGAAGCTTTAATCATTTTCTCCCAAGGAAAAATACTAGCCTAGATAATAAAAACCACTAACATAGAACAAAAATCTACAAAGAAACAAGAAGAAAGTGAAGGAGAAGGTGAAAAACTAGGGTTTTGAAACCCCTAAGTCGGGCCAAGAAGGATAAGGATTGAGTAGATGAAGTGCTAATTATAGTACAAGAAAAAAAGGAGTAAAAAGAAAGTTTCTGGTCATCTGTCGCGAGCGTGAAAATTCCGCCATGACTCGGGACAGAGTGCAGTCCAGCTTTCAACTCTTTTTGTTTCGCTTCCTCCTGGTGAACAATTGATCCGTTTTGGGAGTTCTTGTAGTCATTTTTATAGTACTCGAGAAAGGTTCCACCCTTAGAGGCTGGTTCTTATTGGATAATTCTTAGAACCCTGCTTCAAAACTTAGATCATTCTTTATCCTCTACTTTGCTCTCCTTTTTCATTTTATCTTCTACCAATTTGTAAGTGACCTTCCTTCTTCTGCTATTCTTGTGAATGACCTTCTTCAATTATAGTATCAATATAAGTTCACATGTAAGTCTTCAAATCTTCAAAGGTAGTCTTCAAAGTCTTCCAACAATTCCCTCGTTACACAAAATCCTCTAGAAAAGTATAAAAGCATAAAGTTGCTCTTAAATATATTTAGAGAATTTCAAGGCAAAATGCCACAAATAACTGTATAAAATGGACACACACATAGAGCACAAAATGGACACACCAAATATCCCTACATTTGAACCTTACCCGTCTATGAGTAAGACAGTATTCAAGAACAAAAACACTTCACATGTCCACATCCTAATACTAATATTCCACCAAATCAAACCTCACAAAATCTCTCAATATCATAAGTTCCAAAATCAAAGATCAAATGAGAATTTTTTTCACACAAACCCCATTTCTAAATCTAATAAAACCTACCACCTATCAATTCATTCATACCCATAAAAGCATTTCAAAGTCCCGAATTGATATTCCCAATATCCAATGGCATAAAATGAAGTTCAAACCATATAAGAAGTTCAATCACATACTTCACTTCATACCAATATATCAACCAAAATGAAGTACACAAAGAATCAATAATTTCTAACCCTACTTCGTTTCCCCCTGCTAAGTTTCCCATCCCAAGAAGTCCTATGATGTTACGCTACCCGATTCATCCATATATCAATTGCAACCTTATGACTCCATCGCTGGCAAATGATTAGATTTTTAACAAAAATTTCCTTTTTTCTCTCATTCTCTCATTTTGCATAGGAGTCTTTTTTTCATCCTAGCCACACATAATATTTCTTAGGCTCACATCTCACCCACACTTAGCTTCTCATTTTTACCTAGGCCACCCTTTCGGGTTTTCGACCTATCCGGGCCCCCAATGTTTCCTCAATTTCCCTCTCAGGTTTTCAACGTAGCGGGATTTCTTTTTAACTTGTTATTTTTCTTTTTCATTTTTTCATTTTTTTTATTTTTCCATGTATTTCCAATCAAAAATAGAAAAAAAACTTTCAAGCTCAAGCATTCATGCATGCAAGTCCTTTAACCCCTCCCCACACTTAAAAATTACATTACCCTCAATGTAAACATATAAGGCGAGAACGATAGAACTCAAGGTAAGAGGTAAGGTGACTCCCATTTCTCTGCATAGTTACCGTTTGTACGGCACAATCCCATGTATTCATCTGAATTTTGTTCCAAAATTGGTTCCGGAACCGGAGGGGGAGTTAGAGGTGTCGCAGAGGAACTCACCCCTCGAGCAACATGTTGTCTCCTTGACACCATCTGATCTAGAACTAACATCACAAAGAACAACATCAAACTCACAAGTACATAGGGATTTGAAATGTTAGGTTTACCATTAAAAGTTAATAACCATAACATTTCCAAAGAAAAATCACTCCTTCATGCATTCGCCACTATGAAATCACCCAATAAAAATATCTAACATATATCGACAATTATCAAAGCATCATTATATAATTTAACAGTCATAGTCACAATGATGTAGTTGGTACACTACAATCAACAAAGATAACTATAAAGATGCAAGAATGATCATGTATATATATGCAAAATGGTGGAGAAATGTGTTGAAGTGTGGTGGTTCTTAGGAGTAATTGATAGATAAGAAGAAGAAAGAAAAAATATTCATTCTCCTGGGGAAGCTGCCGCGACCGCGACCACACTGTCGTGACTTGCGATGTCCATATCGCGATCGAGAATGTTTGGGTCTGGAAGTTGCAAATTTGAGAAAAAAATCTGAATCCTTTCGCGATCGCGATAGACGTGTTGCGACTCACGACAGGGTCATCGCGACTGGCGACAATGTCTTCACGCTCATGATAGACTTGAACTGGTAGTTGCAAATTTTCCACTGTTCATCGTGACTCGCGACGTGTCTGTCGCTACTTGCGACAGATTCTTCGCGCTCACGATAGATAGGGGTTTTCACCCTTAAAACACATTCAAAACACACAAACTTCCAAGCCTTACTCCACTTCTCACTTCTTGCAAAATCATATCAAAACACCACCGTAAAAAGAACAAAGCAGAATCAATGGACAGAAATTGAGATTGAACTAAAATCAACAGAAAACCATGAATAACTCTCCGGATAATCAAAAACAAGTTTATTCAATGTCAACATGATTTACATCCCTTCTTGGAGTTTACTCACATTGACCGGAAGGGTTGGCTTCCTTTCCTCTATGTGGCACAAAACACGGGGATCCACATCATCCCCTATCAAGACTTTTTGCACATAACTCAGTGCCTCCTCATGCTCTCGTAACATGTGCAGTAGCTTCCCATTTGGTCTATGGAAATCTCAATTGAAAGAGAATTCGTAGGTTTCTCTCCTTCCCCAAGAGATGAACATTTAAGCATTTTCGGTGGTGGTTTCCACTCTTCCACCAAACTCGTCTCAAGAGAAGGAGGAAAACCTACCTATTCAGGCTTTACCTTGGAAACCAAGAGGGTGCCGGAAGTTTCTTGCCCATGAGAATGTTTTCCATTGTTGTTTTCCTTCAAATTAGTACTAACAATATTTGCAATCACAACATTATCCATGGAACCAATTGAGGAACTACCATCATTGGATTCAAAAACATATTGCTTTACATAATCAATGCCATTAATATCTTGGCAAGAATGGTATCTACTAGGAATAGCAATATAATTGTTTGTGTCAAATTCCATTTTCCGCCCATTGCATTCCATGGTTATTGTTCTCTTATGCACATCAATTATTGTCCTTGAAGTTTTAAAAATTGGTCTACCTAACACAATAGGTGTATCATGATTATCATTCTCCACATCAAGGACATAAAAATCAGCGAGGAATGTCAAAGAGTCCACTTTCACCAACACATCCCTCACAATACCTTTTGGGTATGTGCTAGAATGATCGGCTAGTTGGATGACAACCCCGGTTTTTTTGCACATTGCCTACAAAGAGTATGGTATCACATTAATAAAAGCACCTAAGTCTAGTATGGCATTGTTACTACATTTCCCTCCTATCTCATAAGAAATTGTAAACATTCCTGGATCATCGCATTTAGGAGGTAACTTCTCATCAAAAAGGGTTGAGACACTCTCATTTTTTTCACTCATTTTTTTTCTTTGCATTTTTTGTTTCCTATTGAGTGTGCATAATTCTTTAATGAATTTAGCGTAACTAGGAATATGCTTTATAGAGTTCATGAATGGAATGTTTACCTCACGTCTACGAAAGTAGATGTCTTTGGTGTCCTCCTCGGTCCTCCCTTCTTTCAAGGCTTCCGAAAATGGTGGTTCCAGCTTATAGATAGGGAACTCCGCCCCTTTGGACTTCTTGTGTGGAGGGGGTAAGGTTTTAGGATTTGATCTCGACCTTGGCACGAAGCTCTCTTTCTCCTCTTTTTCTCCTTCATTCCTCTTCTCATCGACTATTTCACTGGTCTTCTTCTCCACATTTTCTTCATTTTCAACCACCCGTTCAACAACAATAGAGCCTTGGGACTCTTCTACTTCATCTGTACTACTTAATGAGATGGCACTCACATTTGGACCTCCTGTTGAGATGGAAGTTTTCTCGAAGCTCTAGCCTCCACCCGACTCAAGATTTGAGCCATTTGGCTCATTTGAGTCTCTAGATTTTTTATACTAGAGTCAGTCTTTTCTTGGTGCCCTTAATTCTTGCCCGCACACATTGTCAACTTCCCAATAGCTTGCATGATCTCTTGGTTTGATATCCCTAAAAGTTTGCCTTGATTATGGGGCTTATCACCAAGCCTAGGATATTGTAGTTGCAGTGGGCGGTATGGTTGTTGAGCAGGGCGGTAAGGTTGAACATTTTGGCCGGCTTGTACATTCCCATAATGAAGGTTTGTGTGAACTTGGTTTGCCGTATTGTACGGACGGTTTTGGTACCCCCCGCCTCTTTGGTATCCTTAATACCCTTGATTTTGGTACCCTTGGCCTCCTTGCCATCCCATGGCACTCACTTCTTCCACATAGTCATCTTGCAAAGTCGGAAAAGCGTCCGTAGGATGTGGAGAAGAAAATATCTTGCAAGATTTGACATGAGGTTTTTCCCTGGATTGAGTCATCAATGCCTTGACCATAGAAGTAAGATTCAACACTTGGTCTTCAAACCTTCTATGGTTGGAAAAGGCACTTGCATTGTGGGGATTTTGACTCCTCAAATCGGCCCCAGAGCTAAAGTTTCTCGACTCCTCGGCTAGCCCCCCATTAAGGTCCATAGCTTCCCTTGAGGATTTGGTTCAAAGAGAACGACCACGTGCTCCCCTCACTAGCTATTGGTCTTGATCAAGAAGATCATTATAGAAGTAGTAGACTAGATCCCCATCCGAATAGACATGGTATGGACAACTTGCAAAAAAAAAATCTTGAACCTTTCCCAATAGTCGTAAAAAGACTCCTCATGCCATTGGATGATGTTGCTAATGTCCTTCTTCAAAACGGCAGACTTTGAGGCCGGGAAGTACTTGGAGAGAAACTTCTTCTTCAACTCGATCCAAGAATTAATACTCCCGGGTGGAAGATAATGGAGCCAATCTCTTGCGGCATCTCGCAAGGAGAACGGAAAGGCCTTCAACATATAGAGTTCCTCGTTCACTCCATCGGGAAGCATCCCACTACACACCATATAGAAATCAAGGAGGTGCTTGTTAGGATCTTCCCCTTGCCTACCAAGGAAGGACGGTAGCAAGTGTATCAATCCGGACTTCAACTCAAAATGGCCATGAGCTCCAACCGCCGGATATGTGATGCACATAGGTTGGTGCTCAAGATTGGGAGCCATAGCCTCCCGCATTGGAATTTGCCTCACCGGGATGTTTCTCCCTTGAAGGGGAGGATTTTGAGGTGCTCCTCCCGGAATCTCACCCTCTTGCTCCTCGTCATGATCCATCGAGGTAGAAGATGTCACAAAATGGTCACTAGGAGGGTTTTTATTCACACTTTCCAAGGAAAGCCTCCTAGCCCTTTTCAAGTTCAATTCCAACTCGGGGTCGTAGTGTAGGGGTTCTTGAGAAGAGGCTCGAGTACGAACCATACACCAAGAACTCGAACAATACGTCTCCAAGCAAAACAAAGATCAAATAAAAGTAAACTAAAAAATATTAACAACTAGCACATATCCACACATAATATGCTCAAACACTTAAAAATAAACGCCTCTTCCCCGGCAGCGGCGCCAAAATTTGGGAGGTCGTCGCCGTACCTCTCAAAGATGTAATTTATAAGCCCTTATTGCTCACTAAATACAACTAAGTAGATAGCTTGGCAAGTCGGG
>JAULKK010320526.1:0-11418 GCA_032355705.1 Rubia peregrina
TGCGATCAAACTTTGATAGAGAATAGTGTCCATAAAGCAAACATGCCAATATTAGCGGGACGGAGGGAGTATTTCTCAGTCCATTTTATCAATTTACATAAATTTAAGTATCTCACTCACAACTTTAATTATGCATCATAACAGCATTGTAAAATTTAAATATTTAAAAATATGTATTACGAAAGATGTAATGATACTTCACGTCACTCCTCTGTCTCTCTCTTACTGCAACTCCGATTGACCTATTCTACCTTGCAAGATGTTTTAGACAAACTTGATGCTAATGGTGAGCAACTTCGCCCCCATTACGGCGAAGTCGTCACTTTACTAATTGAGCCCGGCGAAAAGCTTCTTTTATGTGTGAAGACCTTCTTTTTTTCTAGTGTGAAGTCCCTTCATAATGAAATGATCATTTCAAGTATGACTTTCTTGGAGAAAATGGAACACTACCAGTAATTATCTCAAACAAACTTTCAAAGGAAAATGAAGCTAAACTGGTAGTCATAGTAAAATAGCACCAGACAAGATTGGGATTAACTACCGCAGACATCAAAGGAATAAGTGTCGCCACATGTATGCACAAATTTTAATTGGAATGATAAGCTAAACCATCTAGGAAACCACAAAGAAGGCTTAATCCTTTGAACCTCCTACATGCATGTATGGTTTATCCTATTTTTTTATAGCAAATCGATGAGTCTTACAAAGGTCCATCTTCACTCTTAAGAAAGGAGGAATCACTATAGTAGAAAATCAACAAGGTATATTGGTTCCTCCTGTGTAGCACTTGGGGCGGAGAGTATGCATTAATATTGTAAGTTGATTGCGGTTACAAGAAAAGATATTTTTCCTTACCTTTCATTGATCAAATGCTTGAACGACTTGTTCGTCATCCCTATTAATGTTTTCTGATTGGATACTCAGGTTTTTTAAGATAGAAATAGCATTAGAGGATCAATAAAAACTTCATTTGCATGCCAATTTGGTACTTCTGCATATCGGAGAATGTCATTTTGTTTGTGTAATGCTCTCGATACATTCCAAAGGTGTACGGTGACATATTTCAGAGTATATTGAGCATGTAATTGAAGTTTTATGGATGATTTCATAGTCCATGGTGATAACTTTGATGCATATTTGAATCATTTAACACTTTTCCTTTAGAGATGAGTAAAAACCAATATGGTTCTTAATTCTGAAAAGTTCAATTTTATGGTTGAACAAGATATTGTGCAAGGACATCATATAGATTCATCTAAGAGCATTGAGGCCGATAAGGAAAATATTGATTGGATTCATTTTGTACCTTATCCTACTGATGTACGTGCAATGTGTTCTTTCTTAGAATATGCAGGTGTTTTTCACCAGTTTATTAAAGATTTTTCCAATCTATCGTCTTTCTTATGTGAGCTACTAAAGAAAGACACGAAATTTGAATTTAATTAGGATTGTCATTAGGCACATGATAAACTAAAGACTCGCCTCATTAATGCACCAATAATCCAAGCACCAGATTGGTCTAAACTTTCTGAAATAATGTGTAGTGTTGGTGACTATGTTATTGGAGATGTTCTTGGGAGAAAAGTAGCGAGGGTTACTCATGTGATTTACTATGTCTCTATGCCTTTGAATTGAGCATAGAGAAATTACTCCACCACCAAAAAAGAGTTGTTGGCAACTCTAATTGCCTTGGAGAATTTTGGCAATAATTACTTGGTACCAAAGTGATTATCTATATGGACCGTGAAACACTTCACTACTTTTTGACAAAGAATGACGCTAAACCAAGATTAATCCGATAGATGTTGCTGCAGTTGAGTTTTTTGTGGAGATAAAAGGGTGTGAAAGATTTGGTTGCTAGCCTCTTAAGCCAAATTGTGCATGTTAAAGACAAATTCAATGACGAGATCCGGAAGAAACGCTATTTTCAATCCAGACATGGGTGGATTCGTTATAGTAGAAATTTATCTCGCCCAAGATAACATGCGCTAAACTGGGATCAGATATGAGACTCCACCATAGATATAGACCTCCCTCAATCATGTGAAGTCCAAAACAAAGTTAGCATCTCGAGCCTAGTGAACCAAATAAGCGGACAACTTGCCCAGTGAAAGAAGAGCCTCTTGGAGTTCAAGACCAAAACAATACTTCAATACCTCACATCCACCGAACCCGATAGGCAAAATATAGTGGGAGGATAATCGCAACCAAGGAACAATGTGGACCACGGTAAGCAATGATTATGATGATCATCAATTATAAATAGATCATCTAGACAACAGGACAGGTAAGGGAATTTTTCCTAGATACTATTCATACATTAATCGTACACCAACTTAGCCATGGGAGGAAGATCCTGGGAACTCCCCGCGACCTTGTTCTGTATGTGTCATGAAGCTAGCATGGAGTATTGCACTGATTCCAGATGCAATCATGGTCTGGAAGGAACCCCCCTGCATCAGTGGCGCTGTCTGTGGAGATGATTTTTTTTGCAGGCCTTCATGATACTGGAGGAGGCCAATTTTCATTCAAACAGAAGAAAAATAATAAGCTCGGAAACAACTATGTGTTAGTAAGATAGAATATGATGAACAACGACAGTTAATAGATGACAGTTAGTCACCATAAGACACAAGGTTGGCGGAGCCAACTACAGTACATGCTCAAAAATCTTGACAAGGACAAACTGAAAAATCTCAAACATGAAGGGTTAGACATAAATGACAAAACAAACCAGCTATAGGATTGGCCATCAACAAAACACAATGGTGACGAAGCTAGCCATGGGACAAATTGGAAAGCCATGAGTATGCGAGATTGGATGAAAGTGGCGAATCGAGCCAGGTTTAGTCACACGACATCAATACATCACAACATTACATTGTCATAACTAAGGTATGTTTACACCAGGTACGCAAGATACACCTCGTACAAATAGAATTTCATTCATATAATGCTTAAAGAAAATACTTTTATACAGAAGAACATAAATTCAAACAATTAGAATGGTCACATGACATATGATGCGAGTTTCGCATGGTAGAAACCTATCCTACACTAGAAAACATAGACCTTGCATAGAAACCGACAAATGACTACTATATAACAATAGCCATACATTAAACCAAAACTGGTAAAACATGTACAATGTTCAGGATCTCACAAAAACAAGCTTTAAAATAAAGATGATACAACCTGGTTAAGCTTACAAGCTTAAAAATACAACTCGCCAATATCTAGAAACTTTGAATGATACATAATACAGTTTGGTCATGGTAAACATATGTATAAACACTAAATATTGCTACACTTAAAACTTTGTACCAGCCCAAAACAAGTACATGCGGTTTCTTAGGTTAGAACCACTGCATGCACTATACGTCTTCAATTCCTAACGGTCATTTGGGGTGGAGCTGGATAACAAAACCCACATTAGTTCTTATTTGTTCCCACTCAACAGGTTTCTAGGAAGAGGTCATAGAACCTCCATCTTCATCTTCTTCACATTCACGAATCCCACTCGTCGATCATGTCAAAAGATAACAAATCAAAATAATCAAAACTTGCAACATAAAAATAGTAAGTATATGTAATCTACAATACCACTTAAACATATCTCACCAAAATTATGTAGATACTTCATCGAAGCTTGATAAAGATCCCAATCATAACCATAAACAAAACCACACTCTGGATAACTATCCATTGCAACACAAATATCATGAAAATACTCTATCAAAATACCTATCACCGTGCGTTTAAAAATGCTGGGATAGAATCCCTTATATAGGCACAACATGCCTAGGGAATCAAATAATTATTAGTGCCACCCGCATGATCCTCAAAAAACCAACTAGCGTAAAAGTGTCTTGGAAAAACAAAACGACTTATTTTAGAAAATTTAACATAATATGGCATCCTTATCTGCATATACAGCCCACTAAAGGCTCAACAACATTTAGGAGAAAAGTTACAACCTCGCTTAAACACCCGGGAACCAACCAGGTTGAGGGCGCTGCACACTTATTCCCCCGAACCCATATATTTCCATAACATTTTTTATAAACAAAGAATATACTGCATACACGTGTAATGGAAACCAAGAAACTAAAGCAATGATTTCATTGATCATAGCTTCACATATGCTTGGAACACCACCAGCCAGTAACACAAGTGACTAATCATTAAGGCTACTTCGCGAACACCGTGAAATGTGTCCCGACATTTGCTAGTTTACAAACATAAAAACTACATCTATAAACTAAAAAACACCAAAAATCTATTTGATTAAAATAATTTCTAAATACAAATACAAGGCCTCACAATAGGCCCTCCAAAAATCAACATCCTAAAACAAAAACTTCCATCTTAAATTATATTCTAAACTTCAATTCTAAACTTTCTTCTCTACACCTTAGCACCCAACACTATCAGAAGCTAAATCCCTACCAACTCTTGCAAGCATACTAGAATGACCAAAGATCTCTAAATTCAAAGATGTTGTTCCTTTCAGCAACTCTGTTATCATATCCCTAGAAGCTTTTTCCACCAAAGCTTTCTCAACCTTAACCTTCTCTTCCATAAACTTGTCATAGTCATTTTCTTTAAGGTCCTTCAATGTTGGCAATTGAGACAGCTTCTCAAAATTAGTCAGCATTGGAAATGGAGGCTTATCGGCCTCAATCATTTCAAGATACTTACCACCCACGAGGTCCTCATCATGCTTAATGCATTCATCTATAGTATGAATGTCATCGAGTCCTTCAATCCATGTCATAGGGTTTTGCTCTTGCAATTCTTTCTAAGCCCGATAGCGCTCCAACTCCACAATTTTAAGATAAATCTCTTCAAATAAGTTATAAAAACCTCACAATTTCAATAACTTATTTACTAGAGTACGAGTGTACTTTGGATCAGCATAGCCCCCATTTCTCAAGTAAGAATGTTGGTCCATCAGAATTTTATCCACCTTGTCCTTTTCCTCCATGGTCACTTCCATCATTTGAAACTTCTCTTCAGCTATCTTTAGTTTTCCTTTCATATGAGTCATTTCTGTTCCAGCCTCTTTGATCATCTCACCCAGCTATTGTTTAAAGTTAAAGCATTAACTAATTAACTATAATAGGTATCCATCAAAGTTAAGTAGAGTTGATTACAAACCCGTACCAATCAGCATGGAACATCTTTCATAACAACAGTAGCAAACTGGTTGGTCCCCTCGCCACCAAAATGAGACATAAGCTTAGCCGAGCTAGTGGGCACATCAGAAATAACCTTAGACTTCTTACGGGGGGACTCCTTAACAGAGTTTTTTACTCATTTCCCCTTTTGCCACTTTTATCATATTTTCCCCCAACCTTAGACAATGTCATTCCTACATAATATACGAAAAAGTAAGAAATGTACAAAACACTTAAGTAATCAATCATAAAAAATTCACCATAAGAACAACCTTGCTAATTCCACGATGATGATTAATCTTCACAACATGGCGTAACATTTCCCTAACTAGCTTACTCTCATTAGTCGGCCTTCCTACCTTAGACTGAGATTCAATAATAACATAATGATTCCAAGAAGGAATGAGCATACCTTCTACTTCTTTAATAAAGAAAAATGGGTTTTTCCAAGAGCCACAATTACTAGAGAATTTGTCCACAAGGTGCACATTAAGAATTGTAGGGTAAAACGTACATATACCAGTGGAACTACCAATACACAACTTATAAAACTTAAGAAAATCCTCAATTTCTATATTCTTGTCTGCATCCTTGCATAAATTTATGTATCCAGTTAATAGAACTAAACATCGTGGATTCAGTTGAGCAAGAGCCACATTATATGTAGAAAGAGTTTAATAAAATCAAGGAGAGGTAATGACAACCCATACATAACATGATGCTAATAAGCAATAAAAAATCCTAAAGGAGGATTTCACACTCTCTCTCATACCTTGGGCAACCTAATACCATAGTTGTTTAGAAAATGATGATATTCTAGCAAATCAGACAAAGAGGTACCATTTATGAGACTATCACTATCATCTATCTTCTCCATATCTTTATTTTCAACAACACGCTCCTCCGTGGAAAGCATCAATGCCACCCGCTACCCCATCATCATCCATAATAGATAGCTTATAGAGGAAGACAACTTTGAACGTATAGTAACCATATTTGAACAATGGAATGCGACAGAGGAAAGTACCTTAGAAACCTTGAAGCTTTAAGAGGAAATCGTTTAAAATACCCCAACTATAACGATATCACTTCATGTATATCTCACAAAATCACAATAGGTATTTTTTGTAATCTTCGCATCAGAAATTGTGCCTAAAAAGTGTTCCCTTATAACTAAATTAAGTTATGTAAGTCAGTTTCAAAAGGGAATCTTCAAATGTTAAATGTTCTCGTAAAGATTACTTATTGATAAAAACAAAAAATTATGGAATATTTTAGAGAAAAGTGCATTTTAATCATATATTTTGGTCGAAAGTGGAGAAATGATCTTGTAAAATCTGAAAGAGAAGAAATAACCCTATATTTCGCTGACCACAATGTCAACAGACAAATTGGCCGGAAATATTTGAAATGACCATTATACCCCTGGATTAAAAAATTAAAAATAAATTAGAAAAGACACTAGTAGCCTCCAACTTTTCATATTTTTCTATGTTCTCTCATATTTTCTCTCCTTTTCTCTCAGCCCCCAATCCCTACCACCGCTCATCATTTTCTCTCTTTTTTCTCTTCTCCACCACCGTAATGCGACGACGGAGGCTCTTGGCGACGGGGGACGCATGGGGTGGCGGGTTTTGGATTGAGCGGATCGATGCCAAGAGGAGCTAAGGGAGAGCGTGAGGCGGAGGATTCTGGATCGAGCTTATCGACACCGAGAAGAGCTAGGGCTAGAGCTATTGGAGATGGCGGGATAGGGAGTAGTGGGGAGAGGTAGTGGTTGAACTAGGGTTTGGTGAGAGAGTAGTGGTGGTGGGAAGAAGTGGTGGTGGCAGAACTAGAGTTTGGCGGTGGGGTATGTAGTAGTGGGGAGAGATGGTGGCGGCGGGGAGAATGCGCAGCGAGGAAAGGTGGTGGCAGCGAGGAGAGAAAGCACTGGTGAAAAGGGGTGAAGGCGGTGCTCAATCAGGTAAAGGTGGTGGCGACGGGAGAGGTCGTGGTGGCAGAACTAGGATTTGGCGACGGGGTATAGAGCAATGGGAAGAGGTGGCGGCGGCGGGGAGAGTGAGCAGTGGGAAAGGTGGTGGCGGCGGAGAGAGGGAGCAGCGGTGAAAGGGGTGAAAGCAGTGGTCGGCCAGGAAGAGGTGGTGGTTGACCGGGAAGAGGTGGTGGTTGACCGGGAAGAGGCGGTGCTCGACTAGAAAGAGGTGGTTGTAGGTGGGTTTTTTTATGGATGTTGTTTTTATGCTCCAATGTGTCTAAAGTTTCAATCTTTTATTGTTCTTAGGTGATTGGATTGAAGTTTGATTCTTGTTCAATTTTTTTATTGTTTAATGGTTGGTTGGGATTTTTTTATTTGAATCGGCACTCAGCAGTGCTCGGCGGCGGCAACGGTGGTGGTATCTCAAGTGTAGGGTGTTTGAAGTTGGAGAAGCAGCTTAGGGTTTAGGGTTAAAGAGAAGATTGGGGTATTTTTAGTTTAGGATTTCTATTAAGAGAGAGATATTTCTATGTTTTCATTATTAGTCAACATCGAACTTGCATCGCTCAATGCCGAAAATTGGCCAAATGGGTAAAACTGTAAATTTTGACTAAAAGATAGGGTTACTTTTGCACTTTTAGATTTTACAGGGTCATTCCTGTATTTTTTCAATCTTATAGGGTCATTTTTGCACTTTGCCCAATATTTTATCTTTATAAAACAAACCTCTTAACACTTGAAGTCCCACGGTGCTTCGTGATTAGTGTATTAAAATTTTATTATTTACATAGGATTACTAATAAAAACAAAAACACTACACTCCCATGGAACTTCGTGGCTATGGGGGATTATGGTATACACCTCCCTCAATCATGTGAAGTCCAAAACAAAGATAGCATCTCGAGGCTAGTGAACCAAATAAGCGGACAGCTTGCCCAGTGAATGAAGAGCCTTATGGAGTTCAAGACCAAAACAATACTTCAATACCTTCGTCCAGCAAACGCGATAGGTGAACCATAGTGAGAGGATAAACATCACCCATGAACCCCGACCAAGGAAAAATATGGACCATGATCTGCAAAGATCACAGTGATCATCAACAATAAATAGATAATCTAGAAAATAGGACAAGTAAGGAAAATTTCCCAATTACTATTCATACATTGATCATACACTAATTTAGGCATCGGAGGAAGGTCTCGGGAACTCCCCGAGACTTTTTCCTGCAGGTGTCATTAAGCTAGAATGGAGTATTATGCCGATTCCAGATGCTATAGTGGTCCAGAAAGAATTCCCCACATCAACCGCGATCATGGCCACACGATTGCAGTTGCAGAATATTGGTTGCCACAACCTGCATCCCCGATGATGATGAACTGCCCTAGGAATTTGCATCATCAAGTCATGGTATCCCACTTGGTTAATTATCTTTTCCAAAGAGACTTTCCATCCAAATTAACCAAAGCTCAAAAGGATAAGTTATGACGGGAGTCTACATTCCATGACTAGGATAATCAATACCTTTGGAAGCACTATGTTGATCAGGTCATCCGTCGATGTTTTTCATAGAGCGATGTAAATTACAACCTAAGCTTTTGTCATTTTCATGCATATGGAGGTCTTTTGGTGCTAATAAAACTTCCAGGAAAGAATTAGATGTGGTTTTTTTACTGGCCACACATTTGAGAGATGCTTATCTTTTTTGTAAATCTTGTAATTGATGTTGAAGGATTGGAAATATTTCTCGTAGGAAGGAGACACTATAATTTTCTTTAGCTTTATTTTGAAATATTTAATGTTTGTGGCATTAATTTTATGAAATTGTTTTCGAGTTCCTTTGTGAACCAGTATATTATGCTTACACTGGAATATGCTTGGAAATGGGTAGAAGCGAAGACCACCAAGGCCGATGATTCTAAAGTGATCACCGATTTCTTGAAAGCTATTTTTCCGTAGGTTTGGAATCCATAAGAATTGTAAGTGATAGGGGAACTTATTTTTGCAACAAGGCAGTATCTGCTTTGCTAAAGAAAAATCATGTTACAAAGAGACTTTTCACTGCTTATCACCCCATAGACCATGGACAAGAACTAGTGTTAAACCAAGAAATCAAAACCATTATGGAAAAGACAGACGCTCTGAATATGAAAGATTGGAGTTTGAGAGAAGCTGATGCTTTGTGGGCTAATTGTACAACTGACAAAACTCCTAGTGCAATTTCCTCTTTCAAACTATTTTTTTGTAAGGGTTATTATCATCCAGTGCTTGAACACAGGGCACATGGGGTTGTTAAAAGTGTAATATGTGAATTAACAAGGTAGGTGAATTTCATAAACTACAATTACAAAGAGTTGTTGAAAATATACCTTGATGCGTATGATAATATACTCATTTATAAAGAGAAGTTGGAGGCTTGGGATGACATGAATTTTATGAGAAATGACTATAAAGAAGAAGATAAAGTCCTACTATTTAAATCTCACTTTCACCTTTTCCCTAGAAAGCTTCACTCTAGATGGATGGGTCCGTATATTTTGGTTTAAGTTTTGCCCCATTGAGTATTTGATGTGAAAGATGAGAAATCTAGAAGAAAAAAATATTCAAGGCGAATGGGCAAAGGTTGAAACTCTACCATGAGGAGCTCGGCAAGGAAGTGATTGATGACTTGGTTCTTTTAGAACCAAGAACTGAGGAGTGGCTCATGGGTGATTATATCAAGTCAATGTCATTAGACAAATATGCTGCTTTGGAGGCAACCCGAGGTATCTAAAAAAATTCATGTTTTGGGAGAACTGACATGCAAACCGAGGAATATTTCATCAAAAAAATATTCGAATTAGAAATTCCCAACTGCAGCTAATGTAGTTGCAACCAGAGAATTGGTTCTGTCATCCAAGGAAATTCAAAATTTTGAATTCAATTTAATATTTTAAACCAAAACCTATCCAAGTACCACCTTGAACATCACCCAATCACATTTTACTTTCCATAAATAACCCATACCTTGCCCGATTTATATTAATCTCCACTGTCAACCCAAATCCACCACCCCTTCCCTTATTTTCCTACAAATCTTCTCTCAACAACCACTCATACATTACATAAACTAGAGTACCACCGTCGTTGTATCACCATTCGGTCGTCACTCTGTCACCACTGACCGCCACTCTTTGTTTATGCACCACCATTGTGCCATCTCATCAATGCCGCAGAGGAACTATTCCTGCAAAAAAATCATGGCTTTGTTTTTTGGTTGGTACACTATCTTCCTTCTATATTTGTGATTCTATTTAAGCATTTTTGTGATTCTATTTAAATATTTTTGTGATTCTATTTCAGCATTATGGTTGGGATTAGGAGAAGACTTACCTCTCAAAACCTCTATATTTGTGATTCTATTTGGTCCTTCTATATTTGTGATTCTATTTGAGTTTTATGACTTGGTTACTTGACCATTATGGCTGACATAATTTTCCTTCTATATATGTTTTTCACCGTTGTTATAAGATTGGATGTCAACTTGATTTTCTCGATTTTTTTATTAAAAAAAACTACGATTCAATATCAAACACAAAAGCATTTGAAATATCAAGACATTTATGTTTAGAAAATTGTGCATAAAATTCAGTAGTGGAATTGGAAGTGTAAATCAAGCTCAACTACTCTTTAGGCAATGGCAAATTCCAACTTGGAATTATCAAGGACTTAACATGGACATTGTTCTTGTAGCAAAAGTGCAATTTGAATTTCTGAAGAGGAAAGTGACGGGGGAAATATGTGGTTCGAAGACATTTGTCACGTGAAATATAGGATCGAGAAGATTTAACTGCATTTTTATTATATAAGATTGATTTTTAATTTCTTAATTTAATACTACATTTTAAACCACAACATTTATATTATGGCATGCATGTGTCATGCACTATTGAAAATACTGTGTCATCCACCTGTCACACCTATTTTTTAGAAGAAAAATGAATATATTCAAACCTTTTTTATTGTTAAATAACAAAAAAACACACTTTTTGTTAGTCCTTCTCGTTACACATTTCCCCTATCGACCTTGAAATAAGTTTTCAAATCAATATCCAACACCCAAACATGTGTAAACTTTGGAAAATTATGTGCATTAAATATCCCCACACTTAAACATTTACTCATCCTCAAGTAAACAAGAACAAGTAAAGACCTAAGCGTAAACTAGCATGCACAGGTTTTCCCAAAACACCCAACATCATATTCCTAGACTACCCAAACCCC
>JAULKK010320536.1:0-11418 GCA_032355705.1 Rubia peregrina
TTTCAATTCCAATAATAAGAATTTGAGGTAGAACATAGTCTTCAAAGCACCAAATTGTACCAAAATGAATACAAAAATATCCCAAAATATCCATATAAAATGGACTAATCAGAAAATGTCGAAGTTTGTTTGTCAGGTCGGATCGAAAAAAAGCTAGAATAGGAAAGAAAAAAGTATTGAAAATGGGTTACGGTATCAGCTACTCTAGAACATGTACTAGCATTTTCTAACATTTCAAAAAAATATTTAATATTTTTATATTTAGGCAAGAATAACAAAAATCATGTATTTTGAAGCAATGAATTATGAGGTAATACAATTTTGACCAACGGCGTAATTTTCCAATATTGTGTAGAAGTAATCAGTGTTGACTTTTGAGACCCTTCCATTCGCTCATATATTCCCAACCGCACATTTTCAAATATTTTGAACTAAATAAATTACTACAAATAGGGTCAAATTTAGAGTGATTATGAATCAATATAATTGTCAGTTATTTTTCTAGTTGATTATGGATCGAGTTATGTATGTTATTACTCGGGTTAAATTGGTTACAAGTTGATTATATGCCATGTTTAACCGGGTTCAAGTTTAAACGTATTCTGATTGAATTATATTTGGGTCGGAATAAGATTTCAGGGTGATTTGTTCGTGTTGGGTTAGGATCTAGATTATCAGGTCTTGATCGGATTTCAGATTGAGTTTGGGTCGAGTCGGGTTCGGGTTTGGACCCAGCTTATCAGGTCAGAATTGGATTTCGGGTTGAGTTCAAGTCGAGTCGGGTTCTGGTTTGGAGCCAGATTATCAGGTCAGGATTGGGTTCGGGTTGAGTTTGGGTCAAGTCAGTTCGGGTTCATGTAAATATTTTACGGGTCAGAATCAGGTTCAGGTTGAGTTTGGTTGGGTCGGTGCGGGTCAGGTTTGAAATTCGGTTCAGTAATTGACATCTCTAAAATTTGTAATCCTTTTGTCTTGTTTATCACAATATTTTGATGCTGAGTCCAAGTTTTTGTTGGTCATTTCTTTTGTCACTTTGCTTTTAAGCTTTTGGTTGGGGGGTCCATTAAATAACCCCAAGCCCAAAAGGAGATGGGTATTAATTAGAGAGGGTTTTTTATGGTTTCAGTTAATGAGGTGGAAAAAAAGATTGAATATTTAATGAACTAAAATCACAAGAGAGGTTTCAGAGCGGTTTCACCATTGTACATGCTCTAACCACTTAAATGTCCTTGAATTTCTATCTCACTGTTTATCACTTCAAGTACCAGACATTCCTCTTTTTGTTTTCATCTTGCAAGAATAAGTAAATTAATTTCCTCATTTCCACCAGTCTCTTGGATGCGTTATTACCAATTTAATATGTATAACTACGTGTTGGAAAATGATGTTTAAAGGTTTAAATCCATCAACTTTTGGGCATCGTTTTGAGTGGGACCCAAATGAATTTAGGGTCTGTAGATGTCATTTTTGGATTCTCCTCCGGGAGTGCTATAAAATTGACTATTTAAACTCTCAAAATGGAGCGAGGATGAATTATATATTGATGCCTGAAATGCCACACTTGAAACAGAAAGTTTGGGCGGAAATTGGCCGATATTAATTTTTCTCCGGACTATCTAAAACGTATGGACCGCGTGGAAGTCTCTATAAGGCTCAACCGCGTAATATATATGGAATTTCTTGTGTATAATTCTTAAGAGATAAGAACGAAAAGATTCCATATTTTGGGTGATATCTTGTCTTAAATGAATACACGGTTTACCATGTTTCATACGTTGAAGAATACTATGAAAATATTTCTTTCATTTCCAACAAATTTAGTTCGAGTATTCTTGGAATGTTTTCAAAATTTATGAGTTGGTGATTGGAGAATATTTTTCTCTAATTACATAAAATTAGAATATCACGTTTCCATGATTAGGGTGTCTTAGAGTAGTATAAATAGATCCTCTAAGTCAGTCAGGAAACTCAAACCATTTCTCAAGTCTCTACATTCTAAACTTGAGTCTCTTTCTATCTTTCTCAAAGTTTCCGTCTATTGCTCTATCGAGGTGATAGTCCTCCGGGCATTGCGTGAATCCGAGTAACTCTTGTTAGAGTTAGAGTCCCACATTGGTGGTTGACAGTCATATATCTCAATATATAAGATCATGGGTTATCCCTACATAGTACCAATTGGATTTATGATAGGAGCCCATAATTTTAATATGGTATCAGAGCTCAAGGTTGGCTCGTTGCCCCCTTTCTGTCCACGTTTGTGTGATGATTCATGCCGCTACACGTGAGGGGTGTGTTAGAGTTAGAGTCTCACATTGGTGGTTGACAGTCATATATCTCAATATATAATATCATGGATTATCCCTACATAGTACCAATTGATTTTATGATATGAGCCCATAATTCTAAAAACTCTTACGTATTAATTGTTACCTTCGTTGGTTTTATCCTAGGGAACGATGTCCACGACGGGACCCATTCATTTCAAAGGCGTCGAATTTACTCGTGACTCCATCACTTTGTTATTGCTTGAAACGTGATTTATTTATTGTTTATATATCACATGTATACTTTAATTATTTGTGATTTAAACTTTTCGATTGTATGCCTGAATGATTAATCCAAGTTTATTATTCTTGCATATGTAAATTGTTCGTTCCATTTTCATTATTTAATTTTCGCATGATAAAATCAATATAGGTCCAACAGTGTTGAAACGAATGAAATTTGTTGAAATATATTGATTTGAAAATTGCAAGCCGAATGCATGAATTTGAAAATGATATTTGCTTACCGTATTAACTACGGTCTGAAAATTGCAAACCGAATGCTTGAAATTGCAAATGATATTTGCTTACCGTATTAACTACGGTCTGAAAATTGCAAACCGAATGCTTGAAATTGTAAATGAAATTTGCTTACCGTATTAGCTACGGTCTGCTTGCCTTAATTCTGAGAAAATTTTGCATGCATGATTTGGTTTTACATGAAAAATATACATTCCAAATGTGCATGCCTTAATTTAGCAGTGTTCATTCAAAAAACTACAATAATTGTTGAAAATTGCATGCTTTACTTTGTCAACATTGCATGCATTATATTCATATGAATTGGCATGCGTCTGTGCGAAAATTCAATTCTGAAATCTGATGAAATTAAATTTGACCTTGAAGATTATACATGAAAACTGGGAAATTTGATTTCGAAATGGTCTTGGTTTTAATATTTCACTGTCATGTACGACAATTTTATTTCAATTTGCAAATGGAATTGATCCAATTATTCTGTTTGCATGAACTTGTCCGAGCTTAAACACGATACGAGATGTGTACATATATTTAACGATGATAATTTTTGTATGTAAACATTGGTGAATTCGAGTTTACACGAGTGTATATCTCTTATGGAAGAGAAACTTGGCATGGAGGTACAGCAAGATTTGTTGCTTGGTGACATGAAAGAGTTAAACGAGTTAACTTTTGGTCAGAGAAGTAATCACAGTTTCATAAACGGAGATATATGGTACGTATGTATGTCAAATTACATGGCATGTACTTATAGAAACATGTTAATTTTGTGATATTCATGCTTATGAGATTAAACGTTGATATGCCAAGTAATCATATTTGATTCTTTGCATGAAAGATTGGTACAAATTAGAAGAAAAAAGTGTCATAAGTTTGGAATATTGAATCAAGCATTATTATTCCTTTTAATTGTGAAATTACAAGAAAGCCAATACAAAAAAAAGGTCCAGTAGTGACGCATATTTTGTGACAGGTAAGGAAATGTCACAATAATATCTCCACTTTCAGGTATCACTAAAATATTTGTGATCCATGCACATGTCACTAAACTGAATTACTACATCAATTCATGTCACAAATTTAGTGACACTTCTAAATTGAACTGCATCTTTAAGCATCACAAAAAATATAACGATAATTCAACGCGTCACAAAGTTTTAGTGACACGTTAAATAGATGCACTTCATATTGCGTCACTAATAATTTTAACGATACTTTTATGTGTAACGTATGCTCCAAAAATGCGTCACAACAGAAATTTTTTTTTGTAGTGAATGTAGATAATGATAAAATTATTTAAACGAGACTTTTATGAATACTGTTAGAGAAAGTTTCTCTTTTACAAAACTTTGTCCTGATGTCTCCATTAATTTAGTTTAAAAAAAACCAACTTCCGTGGTCAACATTCACTAACATTGATTCTTGAAAAATACGAGGTTGATTTCTTTTCATCAACCAAAAATTTCCTCTCATCGTGAATTAAATAACAAATTGATTCATAGAGGACAACCCTAACCTCATTAAAAACGGCACTTACTCTCCATCGATCAACACAAAAGACCTGGAAATCAAGCTTCACACTTGGAGAAAGATCAAAGTTCGACCTTTTAAGAATGGAGCCAAATCATGTAATCATCAAATTTCATATCTGGTATACAAAGAGGCTTGGGGCGCCTCTAAAAAAAACATTCACTAACATTTTTTCTCTTCTATATGAATAAATTTCTCTCATTTCTTACCGTAAATCACACATAATCTCTATAATAAATTTAATGAATTTCAGAGATTTTATGATTTGAATCTTAATCTCTACATTAAAGATTTGGATTCGATTCCCAATCACTAAATTAAAGATCTGGATTTCGGTTCTCTATAACCGAAGAGAGAAACATAAATTAATAAAATTAACACAAACATTAATACACAGAAATAAATGAAAATATATTTCATAAAATAAAATTAGTGTCTCGTATCTTAATTTCTATATAAATGGAGTATATATTCAAGTGATTAAAATTATTATTAAGCTCAAAATATAAAAGTAACTATTATTGTGTTATAAATATCTTCTTAGGTAAAAGGGTGAATACGATGGAGTTGAAACAAAAAGATACTCTCTTTGTCCCAGTTTAAATTGCACACTTACTTTTTTTACATTATTCTCTCTCAAATTTTGACCGCATATTTGAATAGATATATGAGTAACAATATTATCGTAGGTAATATTGTTGAATTCATCGTAACATGTGGTATCTAAATATCATCTTTTTTTATTTGTCGTTATTATACATAGTTAAGCATATTAACAATCAAACATATTTCTTGAACTGCGTTATAACGATTGGTGTGCAATTTAAGCTAGGACGGAGGGGGTATAAAGAATACTCGTATGTCGCAGCTCAATTATGCAATTTGACTATTCATTTAGTCAAAAAAATTAATTTTGGCTATAAAATTGATTAGTGTAGAAGTATAAATACTATTGTGTAATACCTTGTTAAATTTGTTATGACATATTTTCAAGGCAAAGTTTTGGGAAGACCGTCTTTCCATAGGCATATGGAAAGACAGGGTTGAATTGGAATTATTGAAAGGAAACAAAATTAGTTGCAGTACTAAAAGTTATTATACAACGTTCAATAGTTATAAGTTTATGACCTGATTAATGCAACTAAAAAATTTATCTTAATTTTTTCTAATTTTCAGTTTAAACCTTGGTTTTTCCATAACTTATGGAAAGACTGTCTTTCAAGAGAAGCGCTCTATTTTCAAAATCTCAATATTTCACAAATTTTGATTATTATAAATGAAACATACTACTTCCGTCCCAACAAAAATGACCCACATACTTTTGTCTCACTCTTTTATGCAAGTTGATGCGACGTAGAATAATTGTTGAAAAGTAGGGATACACTATTGGAAAACACCCACATAGGCACCGGTATTTCACCACATAGGCACCGGTAAGCATTTTCATACCGGTGCCTAAGTGACCCGGTGCAACAATGTAGTTTCTAGTACCGGTGCTAGAATATATTCCAGCACCGGTACCACTTACCGGTGCCTATGAAACTACATTCTTGCACCGAATCATTTTGGCACCGTTGTGAAAATCCCTGAAACACCGGTGCCAGTACATAGGCGATCAATAAAAATCCGACCAGTAATAATAAACTCACCAGCCGAAATATGAAACCCAAAAATTCATAAAGACCAACATGCCGAACAAAACACACACAAAATTAGAAGTTCATGTAAAAACTGGAATATTCATAACCACAGCCCATACGTTCCTTACATATATCTAAAAAATACATATCAGCCCTCAATTCATGAAACAAACTAGACCTAAACAAATATTAACAACATCAATTTTTATATAAACTAGAACATAATCTCTATAAAACCTAGATAATATCAACGAACTAGAACCGTGAAGATGAGGTCGGACGCAAGGGCTGAGGTGAGGCGGATCTGAGCTAAACCTAACATTTTTTATGGAGCTCGCAACTCCAACCAGCGCCAGAATGCGGGGAGATGACGTCGAGGTCGATCTGAGAGAATGCATCGGGGCTAGTGCGTCGCGGCAGAGAAGACAACGATCGGAGTGGCGGAGATAGCGCAAAGGTGAAGCGGCGGTGATAGCGATCTTGAAGAAGGGCTCAACTAGAGCACAAAGTAGACGGTGGTGGCAAGGAGGCGATGGTGGACCGGTGGTGGAGCATAGAGAACGCCGACGACTCTTTGGACATGAGGCGATGTGAGATATATACAGTGGTAGTGGATCGGTGATGGTGAGATGAGAGATCTAATGGTGGTGAAAATTGTGAGGTGATGGTAAGCTCGGTGGTGAGATGATTGTAGCTGGTGTGAGGCGGTGGTGGGTAACGGTGGTGAGGCCACTGTGAGGCGCGACATTTATGAAGAAAAAATGAAGTAGGATGGAGAAAATGAAAAGGCCACACCACAATTAGGGATTGGATAAAATGAGGCGCAAGGTTTGTAAAATGAAGCATAGCCACACCCTAGTTTGCTCTTTTATACCCTAGTTTATTAGGGTTTGTGAAATTCTTGGGTTTGGTCCTGTTTGGGCTTAGGCAGGAAATGCATTTATTCAAATGACCCAAGTCTTTTTAATTGAGATTTTCTATTTAGAATTTATTAGCATTATATTTATATATATATATATATAATATGTATTTATTGGGAAAAGTGCCAATATAACCCTACCTACTTGACAGAAGTGCCAATATAACCCTCGGATATTTTTTAGTGCAAAAATAACCCGAACTAGTTAATGTAAGTGCCAATATAACTCTCAGCCCCCATTTCCGGCATTGACTTCACCGGACCGCTGCTCGCCGCCGCCGGACCACCACTCGCCAGACCACTGTCTGATGTCAGAATGGGTAGAATTGCACTTACATCAACTAGGTAGTGTTGTATCTGCACTTTCAGTTATCAAAATGTTATATTTGCACTTATGTCAAGTATGTAGGTTATAAAAGCACTTTTCCATTATTTATTTACAATTCGGTTTTTGGGTCGGTTTTCGGATTGAGTTTCAATATCCAGAACCAAACCAAAAACCACATTCAAAATTCGGTCTATTCAATTCAGTTATCCGAAAACTGTATTTTTAATTCGGTTCGGTTTATTCAAATTTGGATAATTTGGTTTTTGGTTCGTTTGTTTACTTTTTGGTTTTTTGCCCACCCCTAATCATACTGGTGTTAGGTACTTCAAACGCACCTGTGTGACGCTGCTTTAAATGGATGTTTTAATTTTATTTTTCTTCCTGAGAGCAAAGTGAAGTAAAATATTCTAAGTACCTAGCACCGGTAGTCTGACCGGTGCCTATGATGGTGCTACCGGTGCTCAAAAAATCTCTCAAAATATTGTTCAAAATTTTCAATTTCTCGCTACACAGTAGCACCGGCATGACTAAAAAATAATGCATGTGCCAGTATATTTTTCCCTCTAAAATAAATTTTTATTTTTTACAATTATGTAAATGAGAATAAATTTGGAGGAGGCAAATCTCAAATTTGGATAAACCAAAATGCAATTAAATAAGAGACAATTAAGTTATTGAAAATTGAACTATCACGGGTGAATGGAAGAGTTTGTAACATAATTCTTTGACAATTACACTTTGGTCCAAAATTGTGTTACCCCATTACCATTGCTCCAATTTACATTATTTTTGTTATTCTTGCCTAAATATGGAAATATGAAATAATTTTAAAAACTGATGAAATATTGAGAAGCGCTAGTACATGTTCTAAAGTAACTTATGGTTGATTACTTGAAAGTTATAAAGTATAATCGAAAAGTATTATGGATATGTTTTTGTGCTCGGTTTTCAATAAATTTCCCCTTGCAGACATGAAAAATACAATGGGGGTGTATAGGGTCATATCACGTTCGAGCGGGTTTCAATTTACAGTTATAAGTAAAGTTTTTTTACTTTTTGCACTTTGGTCCCTCCAAAAAAGTTGGAGTTGTCAAATCATGAAATTGGCGGAACCAAAATGCAATTCAATAATATATGATTACGACTTTGCAATTTGGGCATGTATGGGTGTATGAAAGGGTCTCAAAAGTCAACATTGATTACTTCTGCACAGTCTTGAAAAATTATAACGTGGTCCAAAATTGTGTGACCCCATTATCCACTGCTCCAAAATACATGTTTTTGTTATTCTTGACTAAATATATAAATATTAAATAAATGAATTATGTGGTGAAATGTTGGAAAGCGTTCTTACATGTTCTTGAGTAACTCATACCATAAACCAATTTTCAAGAGTAACTCATATGATAAACCCACTTTTCAAAAAAAATAAAAAATCTATGAGCACTGGTATTATTACCGGTGTCATTCCTCAACATACCGATGCTAGCTATTTTCCCACCAAAATTTTACCCGTCAAAGTTACTATTCTGGTCATAGGCACCGATATTAGCACCGGTATATGTCATTCATAAAAAATCGGTGTTGAAAATATTAAATTCAAATATTTTTTCTTCAAAGGCAACAGTATCTGGCACCGATATTCAGTGTACCGGTGCTGAATTTATTCATAGGCTCCAGTTTTTTGTTTGTCGATGCTGAATTTATTTTAAGCACCGGTATCACTAACATACTGGTGCTTACGACCCTGTTTTCCAGTAGTGAATGGTACTCCTTAAATAAGGATCAGGTACTCCTTATTAAGAAAATTTGGGTTAACGAGCTCTAATTGTGGATGCTCTAATCACTACACTATACTGCAAAGCAAAGAATTGATGCTTCCTTAGCCTTTTTCCGTTGCGTAAATGAATGGTTTTTAATACTCCACAATGGTACTTCTTAAATAAGGAGTCCTTATTATCACTAGTGGAGGATAGGTGAAAAAAGGCGGTCTTATCGAACCAAAGAAAACACTTTAGAACAACCTTCACTGGCTCCGCCTTTTATAGAAATCGATCAAAGGCGGTTGAAAAACCGGCCTTTAATAGGATTCAAAATAGGTTTCGAGAAATAGGTGCCAAACTCGAAACCTATTTCTACCCTTCCAAAAAAATAAGTTGTCGGAAACCTATAGGTCTCCGAAAGCACAGAGCAAAGCCAGATCTGGAAAACACAAAAACACAACATAAACCAACACAAAAGCGGAGAACAAACACAAAAACACAACAGCGTAGAGATCAAATGACGAGGTTTCGACGGAGAACTCAAGCGTCGATCCATCTCCACTAGCAGCGTCCATCTCCACCGGCAGAGGCTTCACTGGCAATGTCCATCTCCCCGGCGTAGACTTCTATGGTGGTGGCGAGCGGCATCGATCTCTAGCGGTGGCGAGCGACGGAGGGATGGGCGACGAAGGGGTGGGCGGTGAAGGGACAAGCGATGGAGGACCGAGCAATGGAGGGGAGGGAGAAGGAGTGATGAGCGGCGGCGGTGGGACGGAGGTGGCGGGAGACCTAAGGGGGAGAAGAGAGGATAGCTAGGTAAATGAGTTAACGGGAGAAGAACAAAAGGAGAAAAAACGCCTAAGTATTGGGTTTCTAGATTTCTACCTTGGGCCAAAAAAGAGTCCATTAAAGGTGGTTCTATATACAACTGCCTTTAAAATGAAAATGTGACTTGAGAAACTATTTCCGAACTCAGAAGTGATTTCGACCCTTCAAAATGGTCTAGGAGGGACTTCTGAACTCAGAACCCCTTCCGGTCCTCAATTAAAAGCGGTTCTGCATTTTTTTAACCGCCTTTAATGAGCTACTCTCTACTAGTGCATTAAGAAAAGTTGTGTTAACGAGCTCCCATTGTGATGCTCTAATCACTACACTATACTCCAAAGCAAAGAATTGCTGTGATGCTCCTCTAATCACTACTCTGTACTCCAAAGCAAAGAATTGATGCTTCCTTAGCCTTTCCCCAAACACGCTTCATTAGCTTTCATAAACATATAAGAAACACAATTATGTTGATCAATTCAACCATATTTTCAAATTCCCCACTCTTTTCAGCATGGCCCGCTCCGGGGAACAACCGGCCAATGAAGCAGGCTTTCGAGAGAAGGTGGCGGAGATCAATTACAAAATGAACATCATTCTGTCCTATTTTCTGCAAGCGGTTCTTCAATTCATTTCAACGAAGTTGGCAAACGCCGGAAATATCTACGAATTCTGGCAAAGCCTTCGCCGGTGGAACGGAAATCCGTTCTCTTTGTGGATACACTTTTGGTGGCTAAATGTCATCCGTAGTACGATTAGCTAGTATAATCCAACACTTTACATGCTAATTGAGATTTGTTAATCAAGATCATGCTTTTTGATGCAGGGAATAAGGTGGAAATGCTTAAAGAATTTGCCAAGTACTTGTCCACTCATAGGCATTTGGATAGAAGAACAGATTTGGACAAGAACATTAAGCCCGGTGATAAGAAATATTTGCCGCAGCTAGCTGTAGCGGCTTCTAATTTAGCATATGAGGATCGAGACATCATCAAATCTGTCGTTGAGGATCAATGGAAGGTACGTATTTGTTGTATGTTAGTACCTCTGTTTTTGTTTTTAGCATTACAAACTGAACATTTTTTTTAAGGTTATGACAAATGGCGGTAAGTTGCTGATTGTTTTGTTTTGTTTGGTTGATTTGACTAGATGATTAACTGTTTATCTTCGTAGATTATGTTTGATAAATGATTGTTATTTTCGTTTATACAAAACATAATATAACCAATACTAAAATTTAAATGTCAATTCAAAATTTTGCTCTCATTAACTTTTTTATTTTTACCAAAAATATTGGTTTTTATTTAATTGATTTTTTCCCACTTTGATATGAGAATTTAAAAGACAAAATTCGTAAAATAAAATAATAAGTATGCCTTTCAGTTTGTCCACAGATAAAAATCACAGTAATTGACCAGAACTATAGTACTCCCTCCGTCCCGGCAGATTTGACACATTTACTGTGCATGCGGTTTTCAATAATCATGTTTGACCATCGATAACTCTAGCTACATATACCAATTCCGTATAAAAAATTGATATTTTAAAAATATATGTTAAGATGAATTCAACAATATATCACATGATATATTTATTATATGTATATTAATTT
>JAULKK010320547.1:0-11417 GCA_032355705.1 Rubia peregrina
GTTTAGGATCAGAACTTGCTATGATACCATGAAAAAATGAATTCCCGTATTGATTCTGATATAACTGAATGGAATAAATAGAGTACAAAAAGGTAGAAGACTAGGTCTAGTAGAACTCTAATCTAGTTATAAACCTAATCCATAATCAAATCTAATCTAATCATCATATTGACTTATTCTAACAGACAGTTCTGTGAATCATCGGACAGTACTTGTCTGTTCGATGTAGCGTTGAAAGATATCACTGCCAAAAAAAAGAGGATGAGAATCAGGGATTGGGTGAGCTGAAAGTGGAGCTGAATCTAATCAGGCTGATGAACCAGGTAAGCCCTGAATTTAAATTTCCCCTTTCTGAAGTCATGCCTGAGGTTTATGATCAGGCCATCCAATGATTGAAGATTCCTCGCTAAATCATGCTCTTCATTTCGATCATTATTGTTGAAATGCTGCAAACGCCACATTCCTGAATTGCATTCTGACGGTGATTGTGCTTGGTCTTTATGGCAACTGAAGGCATTTTACGACGCTTTATCCGCAAGTCTTTGGGATGTTTACTTTCGGGGCCAATCTCACCACTTCATTCATCCCCTTATAAGCACAGTGGCATTCTTGAAGAGTTTGACGCGCCTTCCATTTCTGAGTGGCTATTAATTCACTCGCGAGCTTCAGCTATCGCCTCGGTTACATGCACTAGTTTTACAGGGACGATCGAGAGATGTGGCATCAGCTGCATTCGAGAAGCTGTGATCTGGTTGAGAATGTCCGGCCTGGAAGTGGGAACATCCAGGTCTTTCGGAATTATTTAGCAGTTGACATTTTATAGACAAGGATGTTGATTGAGTTTCACACACGTGTGTGTGACTGAGCCTGAAAAATCCCAGCAAAAACCACATCTTATTATTGATACAACTGATTACATATAATCAACCACATATTGTACAGCTGAGCAGAAATCACATCTTTCTTTGCTTTTGGCATCGGAGCCAGAGGGATTCATAAGCTAAAGAATGTACAGGAAAGAAAGCCACCCACCCCATCAACACACAAGTAAACAAGTCTGTCCCCTTTTCATTAAACACACTTGTTCACAGTTTACCTTCTTCTTCAACCCCCCAGAAGGCCAAACTTATCCCCTCAGCCTCCATTTCCTCCGCAAAATTATCAAAGACGAACCTCCAAAAAGCACTGCTTATGCCTTCTGCGGACCTCCTCTAAGTATACTCGGGCTAGTGGCTGTGGCTGTGACCGTCCCTGATCCCATACTCGCGGTTCTCAATAGTCTCCGGAACTCCATTAAGCTTATCCTTCCATCTTTGTCGATGTCCGCTTCTTCCAAAAGGGGGTCAACTGAACCTCTTAAACCAGCATGCTGCAACACAATTGTACGTCTTAGCGACCGGGAAGCAATATCACTGGGGGGGAAATACCATCATAAAATTGCTTCATGAAACACTAACCATTTTAAGTTCTTCTGGTGTTATATATCCATCTCTGTCAACATCGAATTTTTCAAAAGCTGACTGTGACATCTCCTGCCATTTTTCCGAGTCGTGCTTCTCCAGTTGATGGACGTGGAGAGTGGCTGCAACGAATTCCGAGAAGTCAACCAGCCCGTCAGAGTTTGTGTCCACCTGATCAGAGATGAGCAAACAAGATAGATTCTCGGACAGTATCAAAGACGCCATTGCAATTTTGAACACGAAGCAGAAGTTCTTGACATCTTTAAATGTTATGTTAGACACCGTCAATATACTTACCGCTTGAAGAATCTCAATAACACGAGAATCTTTCATCTTCCAAGGTCGATCTTTGGCAAGGGCCTGTATCAAACACAACGGATAATTAGTCCAGTACATAAACCCAAACATCTAAGTTAATTTTCAAGGGAAATAAGTTTGTTCCCAATCTCCCTGTGCAATGAAAATACCTGTCTCATTTCTTCAAGACTAATGACTCCATTTTTGTCAACGTCAATGGCATCAAACTGATCACGGAGGTCAGCCAATTCCTCCTCACCAAGTGTGCTAGCTAAAGCCTTCCAGAAGCAAAAGATGCTCAAATTAGTCATAAATCAATATGCTCAATGGGGATGATGGAAGTTCCAGGCACGAACAAAAAGAAACATGACGAAAATTACCCTCAGTGCAAACTGCTTTAATCGGCTGTACTTTACAAATTGTCGCATGTTGAAGAGAACGGAGATATCTAGTGGAATCTCTGATGCATTACCTCCTTCTCGGACCCACGGATGTGCTACAAAAGTTGAGTGAAAGAATTAGCGTCTCCTTTTGGTAAAAAGGTTACACGAGGAATGGTAATAAATGGTGCATACATAAGGCTTGAGCAGCAGTAAGTCTCGCACGAGGATCCTTCACCAGTAATTTCTTCACAAAATCTTTGGCGCTCGGGGTTATGGTTGGCCATGGTTTACGACGAAAATCAGGTTTATTCCTGAGAACCTGAAAGTATTAGAACCTACAGTCACGTACCATATAGAAACAAGTCTAGATATTTATCTTGTGCTAAGCCATCAGCTGAAAGCTCCTTAGGCAACCAATACACAGTAAATGATTATAAAATATGGAATAATCATGGTTCTGGATCGGAACATTAAAGACATTATAAAAGTGAGGAAAACAACACTAAGAACAAGACCACTATCTTCTGAGAGTACAGTGTTTTTTTCAACTTCTCAGAAAGGAAAATAAAGTTTTCCAGCATCCTTACCTCCTTAAATATGCCATCCTCAGTTTTGTCCCAAAAGGGGCGCCGCCCACAGAGTAGAATGTACGTGATAACACCAATGCTCCACACATCTGATTCAGGACCTGATCTCCGCTTTAATACCTCAGGAGCAACATAATATGCACTACCAACGATATCTGGAAATCGATTCCCTGCACCATATTATATATTTCAGATTACGAGAGAAAAATACTTAACCAAGACTTTATTTTCCATATAACACCGGCTCATACTGAAGGGAGCTTATATTTAATAAGAAAAAACCCGCATTAAAAAAACAGATAGGATGTCGTTAAAGAGTAAGAAATTTTCAAGAATTAAATAATCAACATACAAAAGTACTGTCATAAATCATTCGAAGTACTTCCCAATTCCCAAAAGCAAGTTATCTACCTACCAGGATTACAAAATAAATGCAGCAATGTCAGTAAATTCGACTACTACAGTTTGATAAAAAACAGAAGAAACCTAGGACAAAAGAATGCATCCACATGAGCAAAGTAGAACAATTCAAATGTTCACTTGAAGTCCAAACAAGGAAGAAAGTACAAATCAGAACACATAATCACCTGGTTTGATGAAGTCTGAAAGGCCGAAATCTGTAGCCTTTAATGAAGAATCATCCTTTGGTGCCTTGAAAAGGAAATTCTGAAAGGAGAAAGATGAATAAGTAACATGAGGAAATAGGCAAAATACAATGACAGCCAAATGTCATACAACTTCACATACCTCTGGCTTCATATCACGGTGAACCAAACCGTGTAAATGACATTCCGCGGCAACTTTTAGCATCTGACGTACGACAATTGCAGCATCTTTCTCAGTGTACCGGCTATCCTTTCTGTTAAGAGTAAATATTTGGTTAGCATTACATCAATACGGTCCTATTTGAGAATAGATTTTGTATATCAACAAGTAGTACTTCCAATCTGTCTATGTTCATTAATCTAGAAGCCTTACTTGGCCAAGATACGATCCAGCAACTCTCCACCTTCACATAACCTGTGATGGAAAACCGGCCACATTTCAGTACTCTGATAGATTGACATGGCTAATTGGAAAAACAAAGAGGATATGCACAACTTACTCCATCACTATATACACGTAAGACTCATCCTCAAAAGCATTATGGAACTGCACCACATTTTCGTGCCCAGCTAAAGCTTTCAGTATCTTCACTTCTCGTTTGACATCCTCAACAGCAATTGGAAGAATCATCTATAGAACATGAACAAATATCTTTCAAAATAAAGTAAAAAGAGTCTGTAAACATGGGCCAAACCAAATGTTGACATGCATATCCTGTATCATAAAGAAATTCATCTAAAATGGCCACATTCGCACTTTTAATCAAATCAAGCCCCGGCACCAGTTCATATTTCAAGGCTGGCCAACAAGAAGCACCAAAATATATTTTCCAAGCAATAACCAAGCATCGTTCCGGTTAATGAATCGCCTTATGTCTGCCTCCCTGAACTAGGATTAACTCTTTGTAAATGAAGCTAGAACTACCTAGATTTGAAAATATGCGTCTTATACTTAATGAGGATCAGGACAATATAGCTTAACAGCAACATAGCTATAACTGGACCACCAGCAAGCCAAACAGAAACAGAGAGTTACTCCATATCTCTCCAATGTACAGCTTTCTAATTTTATTCATTTGAGTGGAAGGTACTACTCTTTGATCATTTTTTTAATCTTTTAAAATAAATTAAGCACAAATTAAAGAAACACAGAGCATTAATTTGTAAGATATGATCAAGCTGAGAAACATGATTCCTTGTGTGGAACAGAGAGAGTAGATTGAATCTTAGATCACTTTACGCTCTCCCTATTCCTCTCAACCAAGAATCTATAAACTCTGATTTCCAAAAACACCTTTTCTCAACCTCATCCAGCAAATCAGGGAAAACCATCTCAGACAACCAACAGAGTACACCAAAAAACAAATCAAAACAGTAAAATGATCCAATTTTTTCTGGGATAAAATGAATTCTCTACCTTATTCTTATCAATTCTCTTAACAGCCACACGATCCCCATTAGACTTATCGGTGGCAACATATGTATACCCGAATTGACCGTGGCCCAAGAGCTTCCCAATATTATACCGCCTATCGAAATCCTTATCATACCCAAAATCCGTTCTTTTCCCCCATGGGATCACCCCACTCTGCCGCTTGGACGGAGCCCTTTTCCCGTGCTCCGAATTCCTCGCCGGCGCGTGGCTCTCATTCGCCCCCTTCCCCTTAAAATGCAGCCCAGGTACTTTAGAGCTGGAAGGCTTCGTTAAATACTTCCTGCTCTGCGGCACGGTGCTCCCGCCAGCGGCGGCGGCGGCGGCGGTTGTGGTTGTGGTTGCGGTGGTGGACGGGGTAGCGCTGTTGGAACCACTCACCTTGGTGGTCGAAAAACAGCTGCCCATGGTAATTTATTAGAACCCAATTCGGAGCTATCAATAATCACACAAATTGCTAAGGAATTCAATGAATATGTTGACGAGGATCAGTAATCATTGGATCGTGGATGAAGAAAACGTGTATTTTGATGTGAATATGAAGGGGAGAAATGTGTAATGCGGGCTATTAAGCCATTTGTATAATGAAAGGTTGGTTGCAGGAAACAGGGGAGAAGGAGATGGGGAGGTGCAGTGGTGGTGACGATGGCGACGATGGTCAAATGAGACTTTTAGAGAGAGAAAGTAGAGGAGAGAGAGATGGGTGGGCCAGGGTGATTGGCAAATTTTTTTGTTTTTCTTTTTTCGCTTTTTTACATGGCGGAGTTTCTTGTACAAAATCTTATGATAACTACTGCTCTAGTTCTTAACATTGCCTCCTATTTTTTATACTTTTTTAACAAAGAATGAAATAAATAGTGATAGTTGCATTGAAAATATAAAAGGTAAATTGAGTGGATGAAACAATCTAGAATTTGCCAAATATGAAAATGAACCAATATAAAAAAATTAATTCAAAATGGAAAGGAGGTCAATGTTAAGAAACCATTAGGAGTACTAAAAGTCTAAAACATCAAGCTTTTGACCACATGACATCCCCACAATTAGCCAATTCACCTTGCCACATCCGCTTATAACCTAAACAATTTAGTATTGTACTGTATTTGATTTCCATAGTTAGTTCTAGAAGATTACAATTAGTATTAATGTTTCTCTCAACTTTTCATATTTCAATGTATCATAATTAATTTGAGTATCTTTTGAAAACTAAAAATACTGACAATTAATGCGGCCATAATTTCTGTACTTAAAATTGAATTTCCATCTTTTCCCTCTGCTTCTTCATACTGTCTTTCTTCCTCTCTCTCTGGAGAATTCTATTGCTAAAAAATTCTCTTTTCATGAGACCGGCAAGGGAGCAACTAAGTAAAGGTAATTTCGTTTCCCCCCTTTCTGACACTGACTCTTCTTTTCTTCCCCGGACTCCTATTTTCCCCTTACTCACTTTCGTTCTTCTGGTTTATCAATGGAAGGCTTGAAGTAAAATTTTCATCTTTGTCGATTGTATGCCGTGATGTGAATATGATTTTGCATTATTGGATGTTTTTCCATCTTCAAATTCCTAAACCCTAAAATTCATGATGTAGATATACCATGGGTGAAGTAATTGCTTGGGTAAGTGCCCCTTTTATCAATTCAATTTTTTTTTTTACTTTTCCGTTGTCTGGGTTGTTCTTGATCACAATGAAACTGGGTGTTTTTATTTTCACGGGTCTTTATTTTAACCTAAAATATATGTTTGGTTCTTCTTTTGTCATGCTTCTTTCTTCACATTTAAACTTGGATACTGAGTGCAACAATGCCTATTTCAAAGGATGGAACTTTTATCGTTTCAGAAGATGATCCAAGACTATATGTTACGGAAGTTAATCACAAAGAAAGTTGGAATGTACAGGTTGGTATTCCCTGACATTTGCTATTGGTGCCTATGTAATTATCTTGAATTCTGCTTAAGAATTGTGAATACTCAATGGTTTTTATTTATTACTTGGCAGATATTTTGATCAACTGATTTTGGATCACTTGAGGGATTTTCTAACGGCACCGAAACTGCTAAAAATAGGTGAGCATAAAATGGCACTCTTTACATTTTTTTTATTTAGTTCCATTATTGATGTATTCACTAAAATTTGTTTCTTACAATGGTTTTGAGTGGTGTTGATTGCAATGCATGACGTTATAGACATTGTTCCCCCTTAATGAACCTGCTTTGAGCTTCTCTGACTTCATTTATTTTATAATACATTCAGCTCAAAAAAATGGGTGATAGACCGAAGTATTCTTAGAGCATATATCCAGGTGATCAGATCTGCTCAACATTTTATATGCATAGAGAACCAATATTTTCTTTGTTCATCATATGCTTGGCCTTCAGACAAAGATACGGGTCAAATCAAATCTCTTGCGACACTTTCAACTCATTTTACAAGTACATTCTTAATTGAAATATCATCTAGCTGCACCATAGACATTTTTTAAAGTAGTAGATGGTGTTTTTTATTGTACTCGTGCATCTACTGTACTTGCTTGCTCTGCTTCATATTTTTCTATATTTTCCCCCCTTGTAGTGTAGGAGCTGACCATCCAATTCCAATGGAGTTGACGATGAAGATCGTTAGCAAAATCATAGCTGGGAGATATTTGTTGTTTACGTGGTTGTACCAATGTGGGCTGAGGGTGATTCTAATACAGGTGTCGTGCAAGAGATTCCCTTCTGGCAGTAAACTTCCTTTTCAGGATGATTACATTGATATGAACACATATGGTTTATATAATGAAGAACGAATGGCAAAACTGGGTTTAATTGTTAAAAATATGTTTTGATATACAGAGTCAGACAATACAGATGATGTATCAGGGAATTGGAAAGGAGGTTAAAGCATAGTGTTTGGTTATTGGAGCGATATGTATGGAAATTGAGTTCATTTCTTAGCTTCATTGTTTCTTGTAAGATGGTTTATATGCTTGAATTGTTTGATGTTTGCCTGTTTTGTGAATTATTTTGTTTATTACAGGGTGTATTATACTAAAAAAAGTTGGCATTTGTTTTGCTGGGAATTTCTCGGCTTATGTAAAGATGGATTTTTGCACATTTGGAAGTATAGTGTTTGGTTATTGGACTGATATATGTGGCTATTGTGATGTTTTATATGCTTGGATTGTTTCTTGTGTGATGTTTTATATGCTTGGATTGTTTCTTGTGTGATGTTTTATATGCTTGGATTGTTTCTTGTGTGATTTAGTATTGAGTTTCTATAATTACAAGATAATGTTTGCCACTAATTCTTCTCTTACGTTTCCTATATTTCACCATTTTTCCTGTTTATGATTTGTATTACTTAAAATTATGTACACAAATTTTGAAGTTACTTAATCTTTTAAACTGATAAATGTTACCATTATTTATAACTAAGAATAGTTTTGATATTACCTTTTAAAATGGACATAATTTTATAATTTTAATTAAATAATTGACACAATAGGTTTATGTGCTTGGATTTAGGTGGAGAAAATGAGTGAATGAAATTGAATGTAGAATGTAAAAAGTAGATCGAGGGGATGAAATTGAAGGCATATTACCAAAAATGGAAAGTGTGTCAATATAAAATAAACAACCCAAAAAGGAAAGTGTGTCAATAAAAAAAAACAGAGGTAGAATGTCAACAAGGATTGAGTCAATTTTCTTTTATTCAATATATTCTAATATTAATAAATATATTATCTTATTGAAAATAATGCATCTTATGTAATTTTTATATAAATATAATTAAAAATTATTACTTATTTGAATTATAATTATAATTACATTATATTTTGAAATTTTCGTTCATAAATTCGTGCATCTCCATGGGTGTTATCTAATTACATTGCTATAAGCGGAGTTTTTCGGACAAAAGATCTGGTTAAATTTGTATTGGCAGCAACTCATAAGGTCAAAGTTCGTGTTTTTTTCCTTCCCCCTTTTTAAAGTTAACTTACAACTTTCTTTTACGCGAACACTTACTTAGAAAATTAGTCTAAAAAAGCATTCTTTTTTCCAATAAACGTGGAAGAGTTTATCCTTCCCATTATAAATAGTTTTACATTTTCAACGTAAAAGTTCACAAAAAATGGTACTCCCTCCGTCCCAGCCTAATTATCACAGTTGCTTTTCAGACACTATTCTATATCAAAGTTTGGCCTCATATTTGAATAGATATATGAGCAACAATATTATCATTTGTGGTATTATTCAATTCGTCGTAATAAGTAGTTTCTAAATATCAAATTTTTATTTACCGAAATTATACGTAAGTGAAGATATTAACGGTCAAACATGTTTCTTGAACAGCGTGATAATGATGACCCCGTTATTTAGGCTGGGACAGAGGGAGTACTGTATTTATACTCACTCTAGCTAATATCAAAGTGTATGGATTTCTTTACTGTATTTAAGAAACATGTTTGATTGTTAATATATTTAATTACATATAAGAATAGTAATTAAAATAATTATATAAAAATTACTTGTTAGAATGAATATAATACTACCACGTAGGATAATATTATTATTTATATATTTATTCAAATATACAATTTTCATGTCAAAAAATAATATGCAATTTAATGTAAGATGGAGGGAATAACTTCAATGTCTTTTTTTTTGAAAGAAAATGTCGTATATTTTAATTTAAATATTATATTTAAAATTTAATTATTATATTTTTAATATAATATTTCGTATACTTTTATATTAAAATGCAACTTATTACTTATTGAACTTATAATATATAATATTAATTAAAATACTAAATATAATTTAAACTATAATACTTCCTCCGTCCCATTAAAAATGGTGAAATTGCTTTTAACTCGCTCTTTTAAGAGATGTGGTGTGGTAGAAATAAATGTGAAAAATATATATTTATTTAGGGACAACGGTGAGCCCACTCTGAAGAGATGTTAAGATAACATTGTGGGAATTTAACAAAATATTCTTTGTTATTTTTGGATGACTTTCAAATCTTATCACTTTGATTGGGACAGGTGGGAAAAAATTGTACTCCCTCTGTCCCATATCAAATTGCATACCAATCATCATCACACTATTCAAGAAACATGTTTGATCATTAATATGTTTAACTACGTATAATAACAACAAATAAAAAGTTGATATTTAGAAACTACTTGTTATGGCAAATTCAACAATATTACATAGAATGGTATTGTTACTCATAGCATATCCATTCAAGTACGCGTGTTGAAAGATATATCCACATAACTTTCTTACACGAATAACTACTCTGTTAGTCCCATTTCAAGTTTCATATTTTAACTTTTAATAGTTGACTTAAAAAATGTATTATCCTTAATATCTTTTATTAAGGATAATTAAAACTTGTGAAAATTTGATATTTTGAAAATATATGTTATAACGAATCTAATAATGTATCATACAATAGTATTTATACTTATATACCAGTTCAATTTTATACTCCCTCCGGTTCACTAACCTTGTCTCAATTACTTTTGTCATTTGAATTTAGAAAAGTTAGAATTAGTAGTGAAGAATGCATTGAAAGAGTAAAAAATAAATTTGGCGGATGAAAACAATCTAAAATTTGCCAAAAAAAAGAGAGTAGTCAATGTTAAAAAATCATCCCAAAATGGAAAGTGAGCCAATGTTAGTGAACCGGAATGAGTAGTCAAAGTTAGGAAGTCTTAACTAAATGAATAGTTAAATTGCAGGTTGAAATGAGACAGGGATAGTAACAAGAGTTATATAAAATCTTGGTCACATCCATTTAGTACCAATTGGTTTTAAAATGGAGGGTCAAGATCTTGAAATTTAATAACACGAGCAAACTTTAATAAATAGTGTTCAAAAAGTAATTGTGAAATTTGAGTTTATAGGAGATGGAGTATAATTTTATAAGAACAGTGTGTTTTTAACCCTATGTTTAGGGCGAAAGTGCAGAAATGACCTTGTAAAATCTGAAAGTACAAAAATAATTCAGAAAATCATTTACCGAAATGTCAACGACAAAAATGACATGAAATTGTTGAAATGACTATTTTACCCTTTTGTTTAAAAATATTTAAAAATAAAAATTATAAAACACACTAATGCCCTTTCTCTCCCATTTCCTCTCTTTCTCTTCTGTTTTACCCTCTCCTCCTAGCCATCTCTTCCCCTTTATCCTCCATGGCGACTGGTACTCCAGCGAGATATCTAGGGTTTACCCCGGCGGGAAGGTTGCTGATTACCCAGCTTGGGAGAGGGTAGTCCGAGGGTTTGTGGATTCGATTCTTGGGTTCTTGGATTTGATTTGAAGGTTAGGGTTAGGGGCGGTGGTGGCACGGAGAGGGCTTTGGTGGTAGAGGGAGGCAGCGCCAGAGAGAGGTGACGCGGAGAGGCGGAGTGAGGCATCGCCGGAGAGAGGTGATGCGGAGAGGGGCCAAGAAAGGTGGATTCAGGCAGGGTTTTGAGGGGGGTGGTGGAGAGGGGAAGGCGGAGGCGGAGGGAGGCAGCGCCGAGGAGAGGTGACGAGGAGAGGGGAGGATTCGGACATGGTTTTGAGGGGGATGGCGGAGAGGGGAAGATGGAGGCAGAGGTGGAGAGAGGCTGCAAATGAAGAGGCGACAGAGAGAATGAGGCGGTGGAGGGGGTGGCG
>JAULKK010320565.1:0-11416 GCA_032355705.1 Rubia peregrina
GTGTAAATTATTTTTTCACTAAATTACGGCCTAAATCTGTCGGAATTGGTAATTTGCACTTATACTTACTATTTAGGGTTATATTTTCACTTTCAATTATCAAAATGTTACATTTTATGTGAATTAGGTAGAGTTATATATGCATATTTTTTTATTTCTCAATAATCATCCTGGTCTTATGGAATCTAAAAGATTTAATCGCTCAAATTCAAAAATATATTAATTAACTTGATCTTAAAATTTAATTTATATTCATTTTAACTTTGCTCCAAAACTTAACCGAAGTTATTTTTCTCGTTACTTGAAATTACAATTTATGCAAAAGCATTATTGAAAACAAATTGACTCATTACTTGTGTTTATTGTTTCTTCTTTTTGCTAGTCATTAATTTTAAGTTAAGTTCAATTTTATTGAATTTTATTTAGTCTAATCTAGTTTATTTCAGTCCATTCCAATTTATTTAGTCTAGTCTAGTCCAACTAAGCTTTATCAATTTGTGGTTTATTCCAATCTAGTTCAATCTAGTTTGTTATCAATCATATTTATTATTTTTTATATTTTTCATAATTATCAATTTGTAGTTCGATCCAGTAAATTCCAATATGTTTCAGTCTAGTTCAACTCCACGTCAATTCAGTTTATTCTTGATATGTTAAATTTAGGGAAAAAATGCTCATACCTCGTTTTTAGTACAAATATAACTTTGATTTGTTCTGAAGTTCTTGTCAATCCCAATCTTCACTGATTTTTAGGGATAAAGCAAAATACACATCGAATTAAAAAGGGAAAAAAACTTGAGTAACCCCTAGTACCCTTGCAAATGCTAATATGACCCTTAACTTTTTTGAAAGTTTATATGCACTCATTATCTGCGTTGACGTTGGAAATTATATTCTTGTCGCCGGCGATCGGCGATGAGAATTTTTTATTGTTGTTGACTTGATTTGTAAAATTGAAATTAACTTACTTAAGTTTTGGTCCACGATTTTTTAACCCAAGCGGTCCACGATTTTTTTCCAACTTCAATCGCATTCATATTCTCGAATCTCGCTCCTTTCATAAATCCAGGGTGGCATATGAGGGGTTAGATTGTGAAGCAACGGCTGCGGCCAACGAGGGTGGCATATGAGGTGTTACATAACTTACAAAAGTTTTAGAGATAATGGAGAAAATTTTAGGTATTTCAACGGACCACTAAATTGTTCCATTTAATCTCTTTGAAACTTTAATTAATTACACACTTTCTAGGACAAACTTAAAACACACACATCTTTTCTAAAAAAAAATTAGAGGCATTTTAGTCTATCCTTAGGTGTGAACACTTTTTTGACTACGAATTATATGAACACTTTTTAAATTTAAAAAAATTACTAAAAAGTAATTTCATCATTACAAATTATATCAGCACCATAAAAAAAAATTCAATGCCAATCGCCAATGACATATTATAATATCTAAATCAACACCGATCTTAGATATTAGTATTGTCAAAAAATGATAATTATATCGACACTTACAGGAAAATTGAATATTACTCAAACATTTTTCCTTAAACTGTACTTTAGCAATTATTATTTCTAAATTTATTAATTGTTATTTTTTGCAATTTTCATCAAAGAAAAGTTCAATTCAACAAACTTAATTTCAATAATATAAAAGTAAATTTAGTTCATCGAACTTCAATTCCGTTCATCGGATTCAAACTGCTCAACCAGTATGCAACCACTACTCTCCAAATTAAAGTGAAAATGATAAGAGTTACTTTTGTCTTACTTATTTGTTCAAGTTGTAATAAAATTAATCGTGAACATAGAGATATTTTTTAAAATTAATGGCTCAATTTTAAAATTACTTAGAACGTTGTAAAAATATAACAATATTTTAAATAATTGAAAAATGTGTGATTTTAATTTTATGTTTTGGTTACCTTCTAAAATTTAAAAGTGTAAATCTAACGCTATGTTTTGATTAAAATTGTTAATATAACTCTGGCAACCAAATTGTGGCCGAAATTCTTCAAAATGACCATTATAACCCTTTGAAAAGAAATTAAAATTTTTAAAAAAGGAAAAAACAATATTACCCTTCCCAAAAAGTACTCAAATCCTTTCACCAGTCACCACAGCCAGTCGCTGCTTGACCCGCCTGTCGCCGATTGCCGCCCGCCGAACCACTGTGGACGATGGTGGCCGGGTTAGATCAATACTTTTATTAATAAAATAGGGTAAGATCATCACTTTAGTAAAAAAAACATGAAGTTAAAGATAGGGTTAGATTAACACTACTATAAAAAACATCTTTTTGGGGATCACACTTCTAAATTTATAATTTGTATGGTTACTTTCTAATTAATTTTAATAACCTCTCCATCAATATAAATTGGCTTATTTTGACTTTTGCAAGTCATCTAAAAAAATAATAATTTAAAAATATATGTGATGATGAATCCAACAACATTTAACGTGATAATAGTCTTGCATATATAATAATCGAATTTAATGGTCAAATTTGACTCGGTTTGACTTCCAAAAGTATAAATCTGCAATTTTTTCCAGGTAAGGGGAGTATAAAAATTCGGTCTCCATAATGAAAAGTTGATTCCGTCCCTAGCAGTATCCGAATAGTAATAAGTGCTCATATCTAATTACAAAGTTACCGATTTTCAAGAAATTATTTACCAAAATTTGAAAATTTCCTTCGGCTAGTATTTACCAAAATTTCTTATTTTCGTATAGAAAGCATACAAATTACTATATATTTATGATAAATTAGAATATGAAGTTGTAAAGAAAGCATATATATAAGAAGTGTATTCTTCTAAAAAAAAGGATGTTTTTTAATGATAGTGTTGAGTGTTTAACCATGTATTATTTTTTACTAAAGTGCTGATTTAACCCTATCTTATTAACAAAAGTACTGATCTAATCCGGGCACCATAATTCGATGACGGTGATTGACGGCGATTGGCATTGATCGGTGTTGACCGACGACGGAGCCTAGGGGTATAACGGTCATTGATTTTTTAGCTTTAAATCTATGGGTTTTTCTTTTCATATTAGATAAACGTATGAATTTCTTTAGCCAATGCCAGAGTAGTGCAATTTGGGTATATCTGCACCATTTTTTCCCCAAAACATAGGGTTAGATTTGTATTTTCACATTTTACAGGGTTATATATGCACATTCAAAATTTACCCTAAGTAATTTTCACGAGGTCATTTTTGTTGAAACATAATTGTAATTATTTTTGGTGGCCAGTATGGGTGGCAAAATAGAACTGTAACCCGCTGGTCAAGCGAGGTTATCTATTTTTAAATTCATATGTGTATGGATAAAATGAGTAATGAGTTAAATGAGTAATGAATTAAATGAATATTTAAAAACTATGGGTTGGGCGGGTAGTGTTTGCAGGTTCACTGCAGGTATACCCATATGTGTTGAAACCTGCGGGTTTACCCATATATGTTTGTATATTACCCATATGGGTTATATAAAATCACATGGGCACTATATGGGTTGAAACCCGCGAGTTTTACCCATATAGGTTGGTATATAAATCCATATGCAGTATCAGATTTAGAAAATAAATTCAGTAGGGCACACTTATAATAGTTAATAGTATATTTGAAAATAAAATATATGAATGAAACTTAAATCCCAATATAAATAATATAATATTATAACTTTTCTTTCAAATTTTCAATTTATTGATAAAGTGTAATAACTTTTTCTTCAATTGTTCAATAAGATATTTTCCCCTATTAATGCAACAAAACAATCATGCATTGAACCATGAACATTTCATTCCATTGCACATCATTAGTACATTATTAAGTAGTATATAATGTAAATTCTTCCTATCTATAATTTTCTTGCAAATTTTCTTGAAATAAATTAATTAAAACAAGGAGGGTGCAAACAGACTCTTAAAACAAGTAATCATGTGAATATTTTGTACAACTAATAAAATTATTAAAAAATTGTTGCCAAAAATTTATCTATATAATAAGAACTCATATACAATTAATTTTTTAGAATTAATTAAAAAATAGAACTACCAAACATTAAGGGTGAGGTCAGTGGGGGCACGTGCTCCTGTGCCCCCACCCTAGATCCGCTAGTGTCCATATGGGTTCATATATAGATTGAAACCTGCATGTTCATCCATTTTTTACCCATGTGTTGAATATTTTTTTACCTACGGATTGAGGGGTTTTCAACCCAACTCATTTATGATCCAATTCATTTTTTATCCATTATAAAATGAGTCAAAATATATTATACGCATATTTTTTAACAACCTATATTACTCAATTCGTATTCGACCCGACCACTCATTTACTACCCAAATGGCCAGTTTCCGTAAACTGGAAAAACAAGAAAAAAGAGGCGATAACGTTTAAATTTTTCATGGGGAATCGAGAAAGAAACAGAAGGAAAGAGGGAGTGGGTTATAGCTGGCAAAGGCAATTGGGTTGATGATGGGTTCAAAAAGTTTCAAAAGTTGAAGTTAGGCCCGTTAAGTTTGTGACACGTCACTTGTAAACGGACAATCAATTCATTTGGTCCCACCTAACAAACTTCCTACGTGGCATGATAGAGGTTATGATTGCATGTCGGCCGTTCACTTATCACTTAATACACGTGGCTCTTTTTGGCCCCTCCGATTCACAACTATTCGGTCTCAGTTGAATGTCTTTGGCTCTGTATTTTCTGTTATACCACCGTGTGTTACACCAATGAGATTCTCCCATGTGCCCCTCCTAAATTAATTAATACTCATTGTTCCATCAGTTTTGGAATATTTTTTGCCAATTTTCTCAAATCATATTTGACCATAAATTTCATTTAGTATGTAGATTCTAATATCATCATGCGAGATATTGTTAAACTCCTATGTTTACGTAGTTTCTAAATATCAAATTTTAATATACCATTATTATCCGTAATTAAAGTTATTGATGATCAAACATGTTCTGAGAAAGTTGATAAAAAATAGGCCAAAACTGCTGGGACGGAGGAGTATTAGTTTATTAATTTTTATTTTAGTGTAATTTTTATAGGAGAGACACATGAAAGAAGTTTATTGGTGTAATACATAGTGATACATAAAAGTGTAACAGAAGATCATGTAACAATGTTTTTACTCGCTCGATTTCAACTTAAATTATCCACTACATTTTTTGTAGTCCCTCCGGTCTCTAAATATTTGCACTTTTTTTATCTTTTAATATTGACACATTCCTTTTTTGGTATAATTAAAATTATTTTCATCCACTCAATTTATTTTTTATTCTTCTAATACAATCTCCTCCACTCATTTTACTTTAAAAAATTGTAGTCGTTGATTGGGTGCCAATATTTTAGGACCCGAGGGATATTTAAATAGACATGTGAACAACAATATTATTGTATGTGATATAATTGAATTTGTCATACCAAGTGCTTTCTGAATACGGAGTAACAACTTTTTATTTACCGTAATTATACATAGGGAAATATGTTAACGGTCAAATATATTATTTGAATGATAATAATTGACGAGTATATTAAATGGAACGGAGGGAGTGTCTTTTTTTTGCACGGGCATAACATGCTGATGTGGCAGGACAAGTGGAGGATTGCAATGAACTAGCCAAATTTCAACCACAAATATAAGTCCAAACAAGAAAATAGTCAAAATAAGAACATTTGATTGAGACAAACGAAAATAGAATGTATGATTTTTTTTTCTGGGACAGAGGAAGTATTATTTTATTCCGATATAACTTGCTTTGATACTCCCTCGGGCCTTGACTAAATTGCCAACTTATTTGTATGACATTATTTTCTATCAGTCAAGTGAGTACTTTCTTTTCTTTTACATAGTTTAATACACACAAAGTAATTAAAGTTGTACTAATTCTAATTTAACTATAATTTAATTTAATTTTTCATTCATTTCTAAATTATACTTGTGTTAAACTATCTAAACTCGATTTGATTTAATTCATTTTTACCTAATGATTTGAAAGTGCTAGGATATGAACCTTCCTTCTTGTTTCCATGGATTCTTATTACAAACTGCGTAGTCTGTACGAGTATTAATTATACACCTGAAGGAAAGACCCAGAAAAAGAATCATCTTTATACGGAGTAAATCAATCTTTTTCGATGTAACAAACTGATATTAATACTCCATCCGGTTCTGTAAGAGTGACACATTTACTTTTTGTATAAGAATTTAAGAAGGTAGAATTAGTGATTGAGAATTTATTGAAAGAGTAAAAAGTAAATTGAGTAGATGAAAATAACCTAGAATTTGCCAAAAAAAGAAAGGAGACAATATTAAAAATTATTCCAAAAAGAAAAGTGTGCAATTTTAGAAAACCGGAGAGTATTGTTTACTTGGACTTTGCTAAAAGAAAATAAATAATGTACTCTAGATAAATTAAAAAACAAAGCTAATTAATTGTAGTATTATAACACAAAATCTGTTAAAAATTCCTAAAGGCAGGTAAATTTAATGAACAATTTACTATATTACCCTTAATTAGATTTAATTTTAATTTTTTAACTTCGGGTAATTGGGATAATATAGTAAATTCATCGTTAAGTTTATATGCATTTATGAATTCTTAACCTGTACTTAGATTTGCTCTATTATAAAGTCCGCCTGACATATTCTTTTTAAAAAAACAAATAGTCGGACTCCTTCTCATTAATATATAGAAATGGTTACATTTGTGGTTGATTGTATACACAATCACCAGTGTTCATCTATCTACTTGTAGCTGATAAACTAGTATTACGCTAGTCTATACTATTACACGTGATGAACTGATAAACACTAGAAGACCATAACTAAAATGAGAAAAGCCTAACTATTACAAGGTGTGATAAAATCCCAAATGGCTGGCTCACTGAGAGTGAGTGGGGTGAGCCTCCCCACTTGAGCTCCACACCGACATGGTGTATCGAAACTTGCTCCATGCCAACTTGGCATATAGAGACTTAAAGACCATAATTTATTAGGGAGGTAGAACCCGAGTTGCGACTGGTCAGTCGAACACAACACCCTGATTGCCTTAGCGGCTAGCTACATTACTGCTGAAATGAAATTGGGGTAAAAGCGTACCAGATCTGGGAGACCGAAGACATAACAACCCAACTCATCCCAATCCAACCCTACCCTACCCTACCTGACCCGACCCAACCCATCCCAACCCAACCGAACCGAACCGAACCCAACCTAAACTAACCCAACCTAATCCAACCCCACTCAACCCAACCCAACCCTATTCGGACGGATCTGAGCTCATTCTCTAATTTCTGGCCCAATTTATCGTCTCTACACCACTCAGTTTCAGTTAACTACTAAAACTACTAGAAAATGGGAGACCCGTTCTGCTATAGCCCACCGCCGTTGACCGGGTAATGATTTGATTACCAAAATATACACCTGGGTCTGACTTTGCATCGATTTGTGTTTCCTCTCCGTCGATCGAAAGATTTTCTGGTGGATCTAGTCTTTTTCTTCACCGAGGTCTAATATCGGGCCTCTATTATTGTTCCGCCATTTGGCTTGGTCGCCGGCCAGTGACCTCTGTCCTCGGTCCATGCTCCGTCGCTTGGCTCACCGGAGGACTTCGAGAACAGACTTCGAACAAACTTCCCCACCCAACCTATAACTAAGCTTACACTGCAGGTAGATAAAAGAAAATGACAAAGAAAACGGAAAGAAAAAGAGGAGGAGAAGATGCCGGCCAGCCAGCGGCAGCAGCGGCAACCTTCCCAAGGATCTGTTTATTTTGGAGAAGGGAACCTTTTGGCTTTTTGAAGAAGGAGAAGAAATTTTAGAGAGCAAATTTTGATTCCTTGTTCTTCTTCCAAAGGAAAAGTAAATGTTTTATGATGGTACGTTGGCTATCAATTTTCTTTCATTAGTATATTACTCTCTCCATTACAATAAAACTTGCACACAAAAAATTCACGATCTTAAAAAAATAAGTTTAACTGTAAGTATATGCAAATTCGTATAACAGCCGCAAAGAAAAAGTTAATATTTAGAAATACTATGATACGACGAATCTAGCAATATTCATACAATAATCTATACTATATACTAAAAGAGCAACTCCTTGACCAAGTGTAACCCCAATACTTAGTCATTTCAACTTCTCACCCTCTACGATTCCCTTTTAATAATTAACTCTTAAATGTATTTAAAAGGTGTTTGTTTGGGTTTTAAACTAGGGGAATGTTTAGTTATTTTTAGATCATTCACGTGGATTCGCCTCCTTATAAGAATACTTTTGAAAACTTAATTTAAAACCTCTTATTTTGATACCAATAATTAAATAATTATTTTGTATTCATTTACAATTGTTGAATAATTATTTAGATAATAATAAATCCCTTATTTTACACACTAATATAATTTTATAAGACTATATCAACATTTCAATTAATAATATGTAAAAAAATTATAATGTATCTCATAATTAATTATTATACATTATCATTAATACTTACAGTTTTATGCTGTTGAAAAATAATTTGATATATATAATGTATCTTTTAAAAGAAAATATGAAAGACTTTAAATGTATTAAAAATTGATCTACAATAAATTTTTTTAAAGTGGGTCTCCTGACAGGCGGTCTATCCATAAGTTTATGGACATGTCACTTATTTGTTACCTTATACACAGCAATTGTTAAATTACATACTAAATTTTGAAATTTTGAAATTTTTATGTTATATATTTTTATATTTTCACATTCACATTCAAATACATATTATTACTTTTTTAAACTTTTTAAGTACAACATTTAAATTTTAAGGTAAAATTCACTGTGGAATGTCCATAAACTTATGGAAATGTCATCTTTCCTGAGACTTTCTCAAAAATGAATATGTAACAATGTAGAACCTCTTTATATTTTCTTCTGGATCCGCCAATGTGTATCACTCAAATACTTTCTTACATTAATGCATTGAAATACTTTCAACTCTATCTATTCTACATTGAAATACCTTCTTACATTAATGTTCTTACAAATTATAATCCTTATACTTAGCTTTAGAAATTTTCTTTGACTATTCTGCTTCACAATAAATATTTATCATCCACCCTCATATTTACCTTTGATTTTTAATGCATTCCATCCTCATCAACAACAATTTTTTGTTCGGTTGTTGTCCTTCTTCAAATATTTAGTATCCACTCTCATATTTACCTTCCATTTTTATGCATTTCATCATCATCTCTTAATTCATATATTCATCTAATCACTAAATTTGTACGGCTGATCAACTTCCTATATAAAAAATGATGAGATATTTCTTAACCAAATTTAACCTGGTAACCAAATTTAACAAGTTAACTAAATTTAATCTTTAAATCATGTTTAACTTATTATATGTGAAATTGTGAGTTGAAGTAACAGTTAATATTTTTTTTATATAAAATACTTATATATTATTTCTGTTTAAATATATATAAAAAATTAATTATCTTATATCAAGAAAGATTGAGTTAATTTTTAAAAATTTTCAAAATAAATATATCATAATATTAATAAATATATAAAATTATTTTAAATACTACATCGCGTACAATTTTCATTTAAATATAACAAAAGTTTATTAGTTACTAAAATCAAAATCATGTTATATTAATTATTTTCGTTCATAAATTCGTGATTTAACTAAATATTGCTAACTAAATATATGTACACGTAAGACTTGTTCAACACCAATTTAGAACATTAAAAGTACATTCATTGGAAATTCAAAGGACCTACTCCCTTCGTTTCTCTATTTGTGTATAATTATTTTATTGGGTAATTTTTTTAAAATGACATACTTCTCATTTTTGGCAGAATTTTTTCAATTTCATCCACCTATTCTACATTTTACTTTCTACATTCAATTTCATCCACTTATTTTTTCACCTAAATCCAAGGGATGCCACAAATAGAGAAACAAAGGGAGTACAACATCCACTCCCATTATTAGTAGTTGGCCGGAAGGTTTACATAGCAAGTCTTTTGTTAGATAGTAGATGGCATCCTGGTGGCATGGAATCAACTAGTGCTGTCAATCTCTAACCCTAACCGAGAACTCGACACAGACTGATACGACCAAACTCAACCTGAAACCTGAATCTCACCCGAGAAATATCGTCCTGAACCTGCACCTGACACGACCAAATTGAACCCAAAACCCGAATCTGACTCGAGATATATCGACCCAAACTCGCACTTGACACGACCGAAGTCAACCCAAAACCCGAATCTGACCCGAGATATATCGACCCAAACCCGCACTTAACACGGCCAAAGTCAACCCGAAACCCAAATCCGAAACTTGGTGAAATCGTACCCCGAATGAAGTCCATCCAACTGCAATGCGCCCGACTTAAATATCTCTAAGAATGAAGCAGAACAGTCATTGAGAACTATTTGAAATTCATAAAACAAGAACTGTCAATGCCTGCCATTGTCATAACCTTGTATGCCTTACAATAGATACAGAACAAACATACATTAAAGGTTGTGATGTACATGGGATTGAACATCCTAAAACAATCCCTTGATCAGATCAAGCAACGATCTCCTAAGTATCGCCCACCCTCTCACAAACTGTCAGCAATTCAGTATAGCAACAAATATCCAAAAAAAATAAAAAACAATGACACCTTGATGTGTCCATTTTATATGGTAACTTTTGGGATCTTTTTGTACTAATTTTGGTAGATATTTATGCTTTGAAGACTATATTTTACCTTGGATTCCTATTATTAGAGTTGAGAGCGACTTTATCACTTTTGTCACTTATAATTGGAATTCCGTGAGACAAGGTAACTATCGAAGATTTGAAGACTCCATTTTGAAGCCTTTGAAGACTATCTTTGAAGATTTCAAGACTTACATGTGAGCATGTTTTGATACTATCATTGAATAAGGTCATTCGCAAGGATGGTAGAAGCTTGAAGAAGGCCATCCGCAAGGATGGTAGAAGATTGAAGAAGGCCGAAGAAGGAAGACAAAGAAGTAGATGAATTGTGATCCGGAAGTTTGAAGTAGAGTTCTGAGAATTATCCGAGAAGAACTAACCTCCAAGAGTGGCACCATTGGATTCATCTTCTCGAGTACTATAAAAATGAATACAATAACTCTCAAAATGGATCAACAGTTCACCCGGAGGAAGCAAAATAAAAAAGAGTGAGAGCTGGGCTGCACCCCATCGCGAGTCGCGACGGGCAGTGGCGAGTCGCGACAGTACGTGGCCCAGCTATGCCTTTTGAATTCTTTTGACCAAATTTGCCTATAAATAGCCCCCCATTCTTCCCCATTTCTTCAAGCCCGACTTGGGGGCTTAAAAACCCTACTTTTCTTCATCTTTTCTTAGTTTTTCTCATTTCTTCAA
>JAULKK010320576.1:0-11416 GCA_032355705.1 Rubia peregrina
AGAAGAGAGGCTCAACGAGCAATGTTTTGTGGGATTTGTCATTCTAACCATCCTACCGAATGTTGCTACATGTTGAGAGATAGGCACTATGAGGAAGAAAGAACCGTTGGTTATGAAAACCCACAACCGTTGGTTATTATCTACCCTCTAGGAAGTATAGTAGTGGGAACTGGAGTAACAATACAAATATTCATTTTTTTGAAGCCATCTCCTCGGGTTAATTGATTGGCTACCGATTAACGACCTCGAGGGGAGGTAGATAAAATTTTGGCGCCCTTGTCAGGGATGATAGTTTAAAGGTTTAATTGTTAAGTTTCATAGCTTATAATTTGAGTAGTTAGTATTATTTTTATTTTTGTTTGTTTGAGTTGGTTTACACCGTTGAGCCTATGTTATCATATTTCCGTTTACCTTTGACCCATTTGCTAGTGTTGTTTATGGTTGGTTATTGTTGGATTCCTAATTTAGGTTACATACCAGTATCACTAACAACACCTACCGAAACACACATGTAGTTGGAGAAGAAGAAGGAGGAGAACTTGAGCGAGAGTTCCACAAGAGCTAATTATTGTTAAGCAGTTTGTAGTTATGGAGGAGAAAAATTGCACACTTAGGGAGTTGATAACCCCCAACTTGGAGAATCAACCCCTAAACATTATTTTCCCCTTTGCCACCAAATATGACATGTGAGCTTAAGAGCAGTATGATCCAATATATACCAACTTTCCATAGAATGGCCAGTGAAGACCCGAACAAGATTTTGTCGGAGTTCCACCTAGTGTGCACCAATATGAAGCATCCGGGAGTTTCAGAAGAAGATTAAAGCTTGCGATACTTTCCTTTCTCACTTCGGTATGCACCTAAGGTTTGGTTATATTATCTTCCTCTCAGGTGTATCACTTTATGGATGGTTATGAAGCAGAGGTTCCTTGAAATGTACTTTCCAGCTTCTAAGTCTGCGAGATTGAAGAAATGGCTTTCCAACATCTCTGAAATTGCAAATGAGTCCTTTTACGAGTATTGGGAAAGGTTCAAGAGATTGTTGGTGAGTTTTCTGTACCATCCATTCAAGGAAGGTGACTTGGTGTACTACTTCTTCGAATGACTTTGTGATGAAGATATAGGAATGGTTAATATGGCTTGCAATGGCTCCATAGCCAACAAGAGTCTGAAAGATGCAGTGATGTTCTTTGAAGAGATAGCCAGCCAGACAAGGTAATTCGGCAATAGATTCCGAGTGAAGACATTGGATGAGCAGGCTCAATCTCCCAAATTGGAAGAGAAAGTTCAAGAACTTGCCTCGATGATGAAAGAATTTATGAAGGGGAGAGTTCATCATGTCAAGGTATATAGAGTTGATAGTTTTGATCATTGATAACGTATGGGCCCAGCTGCCCAGTAATCAGAAAGAAGACAGGAAGGCACAACTTGTATTCCTAGGGATGCTACATGGGAGTGAGGCCAGACATATAGTGTTTTGACAGGAGCTGATGGAATAGCTCAAGTCCCATCAGCCACCAATTCACATATAACGAGGAAAAGTGTAAGACACAAAGTAATATTTTCCAATCAGCCTACTATTCAATATATGCTTCTACATGTCTTCAATGGCTAACGAGAGCGTTGGAGCAGGCACGACCCTGGGCCTGCCTGCCTAACCTCTCACTGTCTGTCTTGTAGGTTCAGGTGCATATTGGGTCGGTGCCGATCTTCGCTAGACATACTACAAATTGTGGTATTAACATTAGCGTCAACTATGGGGATCACAATAATCTTTCAGCATCCACGTAACTTAGAGAAGATGTAGCACTGATGCCAAAAAATTGTACAACCAGGTGACAATAAAACACGCAACGCAAGATGATGAACCCGCTCTTACGCTGATGCTGATGAGAAAAGGTGGTGAACAACTCAGAAATCCTTCAAACAATAATGACATCCCAGAAAAAGATGATGAACAGATAAAAGGAACTGGAGGATAGGAAGCCCCGGTGGAAGAGACATGACGTGCACCCGATGGAGATTTTCTTGGAACAAGAGGGAGATTCTGAGGCATCCACTAGAGGAGGGAAAGTGTCACAGACAGTTCAAAGTGGAGTAAGGAGAGAGAAAAAATACTAACTCTTCGAGGGAAAATGGATGAGTCGGAGTGGAAGAAGCAATGGAAGACCGTGAATGGGAAGAGTGTTATATACCACTCTGGAGGGATAAAGAATATACCGGGCGAAAAACATCGCCAAAAGGAGAGGAGGGCCATGATAAGCAGGTTAGGGGCTCACCGTTTACAAGACGGATACAACTGTTTACGGAAGATCCAAAGATGAAAATACCAATGAACTTGGGTCCGCACAATGGCGAGGCAGACCCGGAGGACCATTTGCATAACTTTTGCACCAACATGGCCACTTTTGCAATACCGCAAGCTATATGGTCCAAGGTGTTTGCAACCACCCTGATAGTTATGGACATGGTATGGTTCATGAACTTAGAAGATTGAACGATAGACATCTTCAGCCTGCTAGAGGAAAAGTTATTAACCCATTTCATACAAAGGAAGAAGTTTGGGAGGGCAAGATCGAAGTTACTTTCTATAAGGCAGAGGCCGATGGAGGGAGAGATTCAATGATGAAGAAAATAATGTGGGGGAGAGGAGCAGCCAGTTCCTCATCAACATGTTCGTGAACGATCTTAGGCATGAGTTGTTGTTGTGGGATTTCACCCTGGACCTGCCAACGACTATTGATGAGTTGATGAGAAGAGTTAGAAATTTCCACAGGGTGGACCTGGCAGATAAAAGAAGAAAGGAAGCATTGGGAGGTCATAGTCAGCGCAAAAATAAGAAGGATAACTTGGAAGGAAAGACTAAGAAAGCGGGGGATGATCGGACAAGTAGTAGATAGATGTCTGGCAGGTTCAACAGGTCAAAAAGAATTTTCATCTATCTGATCAAAACGTCCAGAGAGATTTTTGGCTATGTGCAGGAAAAGGCATCCTCGATGTTCCACCAAGGATGAAGATGCCGCTGAAGAAGAGGCATAAGTTCCAGTTTTGTGATTACCATGATGACCATGGCTATAACACGAAAAACTGTACCTGACGCTCAACATAGAGAATGCAGTGCAGAGCTAGAAACTAGTGCATTTGGTAACAGGTGCGGAGGATCACAACAGGGCTACCTACTAGGGATAAAACAAGTATGAAGGATTCTGTAAACAGCTGGATAATTAGGGTAGGGCAAGGAGCCCCGATAGAAAGCGAAGACAAGATAAGGGAAATAAGGTGGCCAAAACTGAGAAAGTTGATGAACACCGCAAAAGTCAGAGTGAGAATACCCACAATGAAAGAGAAAGAGCAGTTATGGTAACAAATATATATTCCATCATGGGTGGAAGCATAGGAGGAAGGACCGAGTCTCATCAAAAAGCACGCCGCGGGCAGACCCCACTTCCAATGCTGAAGGAAAGAAAGCTAGGAGCAAATGAAGCAATAACGTTTGACGATAGTGACTCGATACCGAATAGGCCAACTGGCGGGATGCGGTGGTGATAACGATCAGGGTAATGGATAAGAGGATACACCGAGAATATGTTTACGGAGGGAGCTCTACAGAAATTATATACTGGCATTGTTTTGAAAAGCTAGATGAGAAAAATAGGAGAAAGTTGGAACAAATGAGCACCCCATTAGTGGATTTTGCAGACAGAGCGGTATGGTCGGAAGGAACCATACTCCTCCTAGTGATGGTGGGAGAAGGCGAGGGAAGTAAACGGTTGACATGGAATTCATAGATGTAAAAGAATCAGTCTCTACAACTTGATACTAGGCAAGCCAGCGCTAGCACTGCTCAAGGGCATAGTGTCTGCCCTCCACCTCTTGTTGGAGTTCCCAACCAGGGGAGAAATAACCACAGTAAAGGGAGAGACAGAGAGTGCCACAGGATTGCGCTCTGTAAGAGGAAACGGGAAGATGAAGGCATGAACTATGAGAAACAGGTCAACAAAGCAAGGTCTGTCAGGTTAATCACAGAAGGAAGTGATCCATCAAAATTGGGTGCGAAAGTGGAAACAGTGAGGCTGAATAAATGTTGGTCGGTGTAGATAGAAACCAACCTTCCAGCTCAGGTGAAGGAAGCGTGGAAGCCAGATGATGGGGGTGTCGAAGGATGTAGGTTGTTATGAGCTGAAGGTGGACCCCTCTCACAAGCCAGTTAAGCATAAGCAGATGATGATATGCTGGGAAAATAATGAAGCAGTAAACAAGGAGGTGGGCCACCTAGTTGCAGCGGGGATACTGGAAGAAATTCCTTATCCAACTTGGCTGGCTAATCCAGATTTGGTTAAGAAGAATGATGGTAGCTAAAAGATGTGTGTAGACTATATGGACCTGAACAAAGCCTGCCCAATGGACTGCTACCTGTTGTCGATCATCGACTAGAAAGTATATGCTCTCACCAACTACCCAATCAAATGTTTTCTCGACGCATATAAGGGATATCACCAGATCTCAATACTAGAGAGTGATGTAGATAAAACTTCTTTCACCACGAATAAATGGGCTTTCGATTATCATATGATACATTTTGGCCTGAGAACGCTGGAGGAACATATCAAAGGGTGGTGGATAAAGTTTTCCAGAAATAGATTGGCAAAAACCTGGAGATCTACGTGGATGACATGGTGATAAAAAGCAACCAATATGTGACTTTCGTGGAAGACATCAGGGAGACTTTGTTGTAATTCAGGAAGACCGGAATGAAGCTGAACCCAACCAAATGCCAATTCAGAGTGGGGGAAGGGAAATTCCTGGGGCACATAGTGTCAAACGAGGGCCTGTACGCCAACCCCAAAAAGATAAAGGCCAATGTAGAAATGAAATTTCCAAGCATAGTGAAGGAGGTTCAGAACCTGAATGGGAAGCTGGCGGCTATGAATAGTTTTATGTCACGAGTAGCTAATAGGGCACTCCCATTTTTTGAAACGTTGATAGGATGTGTAGACAAAAAAGGAAGGTACAGTTGGGAGAGTTACAAGAGAAGGCATTTGAGGAGTTGGAAACCTACTTGAAAAATTTCCCACGCTGACCATTCCAAGGAAGGGAGAAACCCCATACTTGTACGTGGAAGCAAGCTATGAAGCTGTAAACGGGGTATTGGTTAAAGAAGGAAACATGATCCAACGATCGGTATACTCTTTCAGTCGGGATCTGCATGGCCCCGAACAGACTTAGGTCAGGAGAAGGTAGCATTGGCCCTGGTCCATGCAGCAAGAAGGTTAAGGCAGTGTTTCCAAGCGCACCCTATGGTTGTCCTGACGAATCAACCACTCAGAAAAATACTAACAAAGCTAGAAAGATAGGGAGATTAATGAAGTGGCAGTTGAGCTAGAAGAACACTCCATCAAATATGCCCCAAGAGGAGCAATTAAGGGGCAGGTGATGTCATATTTTCTAGTAGAAATGCCAAAGGAGGAAAAGATGAAAGGGGATGAGTAGAATGGGGGTCTCAACCTGCGAGTTGGGGTGAGAAAAAGGATATTAACATATGGAAGTTATACGTAGATGGAGCCTCCGAAGTGGAGAGAGCAGGGGCGGGCCTGGTAATATCGGACTCGGAAAGAGTGGAGTCGACCTATGCTCTACGCTTCAAGTTCCCAGCCTTAAACAATGAAGCTGAATATGAGGCACTGGTTGCAGGTATGGAAACAGCAAGGAAGTTGGGAGAAAAGAAGCTGCAGGCCTACTGAGATTCGATGTTGGTGGCCAATTATAATGGACAGTACGCTGCCAAGGAGCCGACAATGATGAAATACCAGGGACTAAGTTAGAAGCCTAGAGGCTGAATTTTAAGAGTTTGATGTTACCAGGGTCCCGAGGTTGCAAAACACCAGGGCAGACTCATTGAGCAAGTTGTACTCCTCAACTAACGCACACTTAACCAAGATAGTGTTGGTTGAGGAGCTAGCCTGCAAGTCAATAGATGCCAGACAAGTAGCGGTGGTACAGGGATCAATGTCCAATTGGATGACCTCTATTCACAAATACCTGGAACATGAGGAGCCACCGAAAGGGGAAAAGGAAGAAAGAACAATAAAAAAAGAAAGGCGTTACTGTATGTTATCAGAATTGGGCTGCTGTACAAGCGGGGCTACATAGAGCTCTAGCTCAGATGCGTAGGTCTAGGACTGGTAGAACTAATTCTCAGGGAAATTCTTGAAGAAAGTTGTGGCAGTCATCAGGGATCAAGGACAATGACACTGCGACCAGTAAGGGCAGGATACTATTGGCCAACCATGAGGGCAGATTCAGAAAAGATAGACAAAAAATGTCGTAAGTGTCAAGAACACGTGAAAATGCAGAAGCTTTCGGCTGAGAAAATGACAACCATAAGCTCACCCTGGACTTTCGCAAAATGGGGAATTGATATTGCAGGACTACTCCCGGAGGCTGTAGGAAGAAAGATGTTTTTACTTGTGGCGATTGATTACTTCACAAAATGGGTGGAGGCAGTGGCCGTAGCAAGCATAACAGGAAGAAGAATCATAACTTTTGCTTGGAGGAACATAGCTTGCAGGTTTGGCATCCCGCAAGCGATTGTAAGCGACTATGGAAAATAGTTTGCTCACGAACCTTTCAGGTCATGGTGTACAGAATTGAAATTGAGGCAGCAGTTCACTTCCGTAGCACACCCGCAGGCAACACATGCAAATGAGTAAACGGAAGTGGTAAAAAGAATGATTTTTCACGGGCTGAAAGGAGAATGAGACAAGATAAAGGAGAGTGGGAAGAAAAATTAATGAAAGTTCAGTGCGCATACAGGACTACGCCAAGAACCGCTACGGGAGAGTCTCCGTACAAGTTGTATTTCGGGACAAAGGCGATTATTCCCCCAGAAGTGGCACCGCCTAGTAGGAGAGTAGCAGAACCAATGATCCATGAAGAAAATGGAGAAGCTGTCAGGGAGAACTTGGAGGTCCTGCATGAACTTAGGAAGAAGATAGCACTGAAGGAAGCAGCATACAAATCTTGGATGGAACAACACAACAATAACAGGGTGCGAGTAGGATCCTTGAAAGTGGGAGACTTAGCATTAAGGAAGAATGAATCAAGTCGAGCCCTGGGTTAGAAGAATCTAGATACCATGTGGGAGGGCCCATACAAAGTGATTGAGGTATTGGGAAAATGAGCACACAAAATGGAGACGATAGATAGAAGACCAATTCCCAGAACCTGGAACATAGCTAACCTAAGAAGGTACTACGCTTGAAGTTTTTGTAAATTTACGTACTCATGTTAACTTCTTTTGGGCCGTTTAATATAACGGGTAGGTTCCCAAAATGATCAAATTTGTTTCAAGCCTGTGAAAAGAAGATGATTCCGAGGAAACCCTGATCTACGTCACTCCTCTCATTTTGTGTAATTTTTATAATGAGTGAAGGATAAAAGGAAATGATTTTCCGGCCGCACCCACCACCGGAGAAAGGCCCGATTCAGGCAAAAGGTGCCGCTATAGCGTAAATTGCCAGCACAAAGTGCAGGCCGAATCTCAAAGGGGCTAAGGAAATGAATCTCCAGCTGCACCCAGCACCGGAGAAAGGATTGATTTAGGCTGAAGTTGTCATGCTGGCACAAACTGCAAGAGCAAAGTGCAGGCCGAAATGAATTTCCAAGGGGTTAAGGAAATGAATTTCTGGCCACACCCAGTGCCGGAGAAAGACCTGATTCATGATAAAGTTGCCCGCGGGTGCAAACTACCAACGCAAAGTGCTGACAAAATCTCAAAGGGGCTAAGGAAATGAATCTCCGGCCGCACCCATTGTTAAGAAATGCTCGATTTAGGCTAAAGTTACCGTGATGGCGCAAAGTGCTAGCTGAATCTCGAAGGGGCTAAGGAAATGAATCTCTACCTACACCCAGCACAAGAGAAAGGCATGATTTAGGCTAAAGTTTATGCACTGGCACAAACTGCCAGCGTAAAGTACATGCCAAATCTTAAAGAGCCAAGGAAACGAAGAAAAAATGAAATTCCCGGCCAATGCAAAGAACTGGGCAAGCACGAGTCAGAACACGGGTAAAAGCCTGGATGCTGGCCCCAACACCCATCACAAGGGCAAGCTAGGTACATGTTGAAGCAGTAAATTCTTACCCCTGCAGGCAGCACTGCTGCGGGTCAAATTCCAAAGATAAAATGAATAATGGCCAATATTATGACAAACTCCGGAGAAAAATGTAAGCTAATGCATTTTGGGCAGGAGTATGTTTAAACATCAAATGCAAATTAAGGCCAAAGCAAAAAACAAACAACAAAGAGACAGACACAAAAGTCTTCTTTCACCATCTTCCCCTTCAGCGTATTTATTGGCCACGATGCTAACCTCCCCGCCTTCACCCCTTGCACTAATCTGCCCAATTTTGCCATCTTTCTTCAAGCCACCGATAGCTTGAGAAACTTTCGATTAGGGACTTCCGTATCTTCAGCCGGTTGCTAGGTCCCTCTGGAAGAATGTGCATCGGCCTCAGGGGGAATACCGTCGGGGGTTCAATTGTCCAACTTGGCCAATGAAATTCTTGGGTGCAGCTGCGAGAAGTACTCAGTGAAGTTGTACTCCTGGAAAGGAATGAAGGTATCACCAAGGCCAGCTCGTAGTTGAGTTTTGTCCTTCGTGCGAGAATAGAGGTCAATAACCCTCATTAGGGCGCTACTCAACAGCTCAGATGCTTTATAACTTCGCACCACGCGGGAATAAAGGCTCAGGAAACCCCGGTGAAGGCCCACTCTTGGAAGTTTTTTAGATCAGTGACCTTGGCCTCGACATGGTTCAGGGAGCTCTACAAAGAGCCAGTGATACCCTTCTCCAGCTCCAGGTCCTGCTCCAGCTTCATAATATGATGAGCCTGGCAATGCATGGAAGCCAAGCCACTCCAGCTCTCCATTTTCCACCCTCAGTCTGCCATTTTCTTTCTGCATGGCCCTGGTGGAGGAGAGATGCTAGAAAAAGATAAAGGAGAATGAGCAAGCAAAGTACAAAAAAGGGAAACAATAAATAAAGAAGAAAGGAGAACAAGCCTCAAGAATGGCCGCAGCTGACCGGTCGGCCAGAGAGTTGGTGCCGACGATATTCATGGAGCGTTCGCGCAGCCATGCAATTAAGTGGGTAATGGGCAGGACCTGGGAAAAAAGTTCTGTCCGAGTAGAGTAGGTCTCCAGGGTCATGCGCAAATGGATGCGAGAAAGGGATCACTAAAGCAGAATGGGTAGCTAGAGCAAGGCTTTACTGGCTGGAGGCGGGCGTCTCTGGAACCTTCTCTGAAATAATGGTTCTTAGAGACAGGTTGGGACCTACCCCACTATCTTCTCCTCTCCTCCACATCCTCCACATGGCTATCTTCAGAGCAGGTTTATCCTCGTTAACCTCAGAGCTGGAGACGTTGATCACCTCCAGTTGTTGGTCAACGACGCCAGCTACATCGTCAGCATGAGAGGCTGAACGATTGCTCCCATCCCAGTGAGAGAGCCTTGACACGTCCCCGAGAAAAGCTACCACAAAAATTTCTGTAAAACAAAGAGGAGAAAGATCTGCAGGTTGTAAAAATTAAAAAATATATTTGATTGATAATGAATAATAAAAGCAAAGTGGGGGAGGGGGTAATATGCAGAGTCAAAAGCCCAGGCAAAGTAGTGAATACCGCCCGAGTCAGAGAGGCCCTTACCGGGAGGAATAGTGTGAGGAAAGTATGGCAGGCCGATGGCATGGAGGGTGGAATAACACAAGAGGTACACCTAACACTCACGACTTTAAGACGGGAGATAGATGGTTGCAGAGGAAAAGTTTCAATGGCAGTAGGACGACAGCCCCGCCCCCTTTCAGGCCCGGAGGAGTAAGTGACCCTCTCCTCTTCAGCAGGGCCCAGGATGAGGTCCTCGTCCACCAAGACGAACCGGCTCTTCTACTCAATGAGAGTGGGAAGAAAAATTAATGAATGTGTTGTGGGCTTACAAGACTACGCCAAGAACCGCTACGGGAGTGTCTCCGTGCAAGCTGTATTTTGGAACAGAGGCGATAATCCCCCCCGAAGTGGCAACGCCCAGTAGGAGAGTAGCAGAACCATTGATCCAGGAAGAAAATGGAGAAGCTGTCAGGGAGAACTTGGAGGTCCTACATGAATTCAGGAAGAATGCCGCACTGAAGGAAGTAGCATACAAATCTTGGATGGAAAAACACTACAATAGCAGGGTGCGGGTAAGATCCTTGAAAGTGGGATACTTAGAATTAAGGAAGAATGAATCAAGTTGAGCCCTGGGTCAGAAAAATCTAGATACCATGTGGGAGGGCCCATAAAAAGTGATTGAGGTATTGGGAAAGGGAGCACACAAAATGGAGACGATAGATGTAAGACCAATTCCCAAAACCTGGAACATAGCTAACTTGAGAAGGTACTACGCTTGAAGTGATTGTAAATTTATGTACTCATGATAACTTCTTTTGGGCCGTTTAATATAACAGGTAGGCGACACAGGGTTCCCAAAATGATTAAATTTGTTTCAAGCCAGTGAAAAGAAGATGATCCCGACGAAACCCCGATCTACGTCACTGCCCTTATTTTGTGTATGTTTATAATGAGTGCGGGATAAAAGGAAATGAATCTCCGGCCGCACCCAGCATAGGAGAAAGACCTGATTCAAGCTAAAGTTGCCGCTCTGGCGTAAACTGCCAGCACAAAGTGCAGGCCAAATCTCAAAGAGTCTAAGGAAATGAATCTCCGGCTGCACTCATCACCGGAGAAAGGCTCGATTCAGGCTAAAGTTGTCATGATGGCGCAAAGTGCAAGAGAAAAGTTCAGGCTAATCTCAAAGGGGTTAAGGAAATGAATCTCCAGCCACACCCAGCACCGGAGAAAGGCCTGATTTAGGATAAAGTTGCACTGCTGGCGCAAACTGCAGGCAGAATCTCATAGGGGCTAAGGAAATGAATCTCTAGCCGCACCCAGTGCTGAGAAACACCCGATTCAGGCTAAAGTTACCGTGATGGCGCAAAGTGCTGGTTAAATCTCAAAGGGGCTAAGTAAATGAATCTCTGCCTGCACCCAGCATTAGAGAAAGGCCCGATTTAGGCTAAAGTTTCTGCACTGGCACAAACAGCCAGTGCAAAGTACATGCCAAATATTAAAGGGCCAAGGAAATGAAGAAAAAAATGAAATTCTCGGCCAATGTGATTTGTCCATTTTATATGGTTATTTTGGGATCTTTTTGTATTCATTTTGGTAAACTTGGGTGCTTTGAAGACTCTGTTTTACCTCAAATTCTTATTATTAGAGTTGAGAGAAACTTTATTGCTTTTGATACGTATAATGAGGATTTTGTGAGACGAGGTATTTATCGAAGACTTGAAGACGTTGAAGACTCCATTATGAAGACTTGAAG
>JAULKK010320585.1:0-11416 GCA_032355705.1 Rubia peregrina
AGAACGCTCATTTTTCCACATAAGTATCTTACTCTCAATGCTAACACGCTCCCACGTAAAGGATCAAGCGCTAAGTCATTTCCTTTCAAGTGTTGTGCCCATTAGATATGAGAGTAAGGAAATACATCCCAGGCACTCCACTATGGACGCTTCTCCCTAGGCCTACGAGGGCAAATGAATCAGTGTTTCTGATGACTCTAGGGTGGAAACAACGATGGTTGCTAAACAACAATCGTAGTTTCTACAAATTATCATGCCCAATCCAATCAAGTTAGGCTATAACAATCGGAACCATACTCACGATCATATATGTATACACTCACAAATCCGGTACCCACAAAGTCGATAGGATCCTCCAAAAGATGCTTAACGATAATGGAAGCCCGTGTCGGTGATTCCTTGGGACATCATTCCCATACTTCCACCCGAACTCTTGGGCGATATCACAGTGTGTTATAGTGTACTCATTATTATCCAAGTGGAATAAGATTAATCTTCTCCCCTCACTGTCCTTCATTTTCTCCAAAGTCACCAAGAATTCAAAAGTCCATCGAATATAGGTCTTCAAGTGCTTGTCCAAGAAACCCTCTAGGCCAATCCTACTAAGAAAGTATGTGACATGCTCGAGTAGGCCTGGAGCTCCCAACGTTTCTTTACAAGCAAACTTTGTTTCCATGATAGCCCTCTTCGAGCAATTTATGTACCTCCACCTCTGAGCCGCATCCTCGGAAATTTTGGTCAAACCCATGAATTCATCAATGACAAATGTGGGGTTGGGAAGAAGGGAAGTTTCTGACCCTAATTTCATTACTTTTGCCAGTTTCTTCCCTTTGTCACCTCAGGATGATGTGCATTTCTCCGACCTAGCTTTTTTATAGACATCCTATTCACATCAAGAAAAAATTTGTAATGCAAGGCTAATCAAAAGGCATGCATCAAGGCTTATTCACAAAGAACACTTCTTCCTAAATAACCACAACATTTCCAAAATATGTTATCTTCAAATATGGGCTACTCAATCAAGAAGCATATTTTCTAAACAATCAACCCATTCCATCAAGAGTATCATGCAATCAATAATCATCCATCCTAAATCATCACATTCAATGAATATCACATATTCAAATCACAAGGATAATACATTCACCCCCACATTTAGTTTAGCACAAAATCATTCAAATTGCCCAAAACTCTCCCAAGAACATCTCAACATATTTCCAAACACAAGGCTCTCATCACATTAACAACATGCTAAATAAAGAAAGTAAACATAGAGCTCAAAATATTACTCGGAATTTGAAGCCAAGAGATGAAGAATCCACACAAAAAGAAGCAAAAATGCTAATTTTTTTGAGAAAAAAAGGCTTAAAATTTTGAGCTATTCCAAGGAGAGTGAGAGTGAGTGTTCTTGAAAAATGTTAATGAGCAAAATGAATCCGATGGGTGAAGTAGTAGTAGTAGTAGTAGTAGTGTACTATGGATAAAAAAATTCAGCAAAGAATGTGAATAAAAAAGATGTACAAATGATATAAGGATGGAAATTTTAAAAAATAGAGAGTGAGAAGGAAAAAATGTACCAATCAATTTAAGAACAAGGGAGGTTTTGATGTACTATTTACACCAACACTTGGGGGAAAATAAAGATTTTGTTTATTTAGTGAGCCAAGAATTCATTTTTAGCTCAAAATTTGAATTTCAATAATCTGAATTTTTGGCCCAAAAATCACAAAATTTTAAATCTGGCACTAGGCACCCCTTGTTCTAGACACCTGGCATTTCCCGTGCTAGAACTAGACATGGGTTGTGCCAGAATTCGGCATGAGTCCCCCTCGTGCCAGATGAGTATAGCATGAGGTTAGTGTCTTTTTCCCCCTTTTTCCATTTTTTTGAAAAATACCTTGTCACCAAACAAACCATATGTTATTTCACTCAAAAAAGAACGAGACTCAAACTCAAGTTCATCAATCAACAAGACTTTCATCTCAAAAATCTGTCATTCTACAAGATATATCTACCAAAAATATGCCAAGAACAAAGAAAGAAAAGATCAATTATATTTATTGTCGTCATTATGACTTATTCCTTTTTCATGCATTTCAATTAAAAGAATCTACTATTGGGTCTCCAAAGTCGCCATCGTCAACTTCACCCACGATGACATCCTTGTGAATAGGTCTCCACAAGGATTCACCCTTACCTTTGAGCACTTTGCTTTCCAAGTAGAGTGAATATCCATTCTTATCCTGAACCGAATCTTTGCCCATTTCCTTGGGTTTTGGGAGATGGTCGAGGGTGTTCTAGTGCACATATAAAAACAATCCAAGACAGGAAAATCATCGATAAAATCATACAAGGCAATATTTCATCAATATACTCATCACATTTAAAGTGTGTGGGAGGATTCTTTCTATCACTCTCATATTCTTTCAAAATATCATCACTCATGCTACCTTTCTCTCTATCATCAAAGGTCACATGAAGGCAATCATCATTATCCATCATGTGAGAGTTATCATGTTGAACATATTTTTCACACAAAGTTATGCCTTTAAAAACAAGATAGGGATTAGGCGAATCATGCTTAGACTTGTAAATCTCAAACCCAACTCTATCCTAGTCATTCTCTAATGCTAGTGTTACCAAATGAAAATCGATCTTAGTCCTTGATGTTTTGAGAAAAGGTCTCCCCAATAAAAATGATGGTGCACCACCATCGTGCGCAACATCAAGGATAAAGAAGTCCGCCGGAAACACCAATATTCCCACTCGGACCATCCCATCCTTCACAAGTCCACGGGAACTAGCTTGGGAGTGATCGGTCATTTGGACGATTACCCTAGTCTCTTTAAGTTCACCTATTTCTAGGTTTTCGTAGATGCATGAAGGAATGACATTAACAGAAGCTCCAAGATCAATTATATCATTTTTCACCAATTTACCACCTAAGAAAAATAGGAATTGAAAACATGTCGGGGTCATCACATTTGTAGGCAATTTTCTATGGTTAAGAGTGGCGACTCCTCCTATTTTTACTTTACCTAATTTTGAAGTGGCTTATTCCTCTTTATCATACATGCGACTTTCAAAAAAAATTCATACGAGGTAACATGTTCAATAAAATCTAAGATCGGGACACAAACCTCCATCTTCTCAAAGATTTTTCAGATATGATCATCATTGGTTGACACCTTTGGCCTTTCCCTAAGTGCATTAGTACATTACCTCACCTACAAGATTCATTTAGCTCACTAAAATTTCTCAAGAACACTCATTCTCACCTCTCCTTGGGATATTTCAAAATTTCGGTCACTTTCCTTTAAAAAAATAGCATTTTTTACTTCTTGTGTGGATTCTTCATCTCTTGGCTTGAAATTTCAGGTAATCCTCTGAGCTTCATGTTTACTTAATTTATTTAGCATGATGGTGATTTGTGGAGGAGCTTTGTGCTTGGAAATATGTTGAGTTATTTTTGGGAGAAATTCTTGAGTTATTTGAATATATTTTTTGCTAAACTAAGTGTGGGGGTGAGTGTATGGTCCTTGTGATTTTATTTTGTAATCTTCATTGAATGTGAGGATTGAAGAGGGGTGATTCTTGATTGCATGATATTATTGATGGAGTGCATTATTGTTCATGGGTTGATCATTTAGAAAGAATGATTCTTGATTGAATAGCATAAACCCTTTAAAAAATTGTGGGAAGACTTACATATCCAATAAAAGCTCACTTTGGTCTATAACCTCCAAGACAACGACCAAGTTCAAGTCACCGAAACAATGATTGTTAACGGAAAATGGCTCGATTGGTGAGGGCTGAAAGTAATTGGGTACATGAACTGCCTAGTATGCTCTGGTCTAATCGAACAATCAAGAAGACTACCACGAGAGAAACACCGTTTAGCGTTGTATATGGGATAAAAGTTGTAATCCATGTCAAGATCGGCATGTCCAGTCTTAAATTAGTCGGTTTGGAAACAAAAAATGACGAAGAAGTCCAACAGACTTAGATTTGCTGGATGAAAAGTGAGAGCAATCCATAATTCACCAAGTCAAGATATATGATAACATGAAAAGGTACCGCGACTAAAGGGTAAGAAATTCATCCTTGGAGAATTTGAGATGAGAAGGAATGAAAAATTTTAACAGAAAAAAGAGTCAAGCCAACAACCAATTAAGAAGACCCGTACAAAGTAATTGAAGCACATGCTTGAAGAAGCCACTAACTAGAAGACATAACCGGGAATACGGTTTCTAGAAGGTGGAATATTGTCAACCTCCGAAGGTATTACCAAGGAACCACGATTCACTGAGCTCTGCAAAGATGAAACTAATGAGCCAAGACTTTTAGTAATGATGATCATGTGTTCCACAAACAAAGATCTATAGGCTAAAAACACTCTTTTTGTCACCTGATGCTCATGGAGTAGTTCACCCAAGAGGAACTATAGAGCCCCATTTCTCTATCATTTATAAAATTTACGTACAAATTTCACATTATGAAAGTCTCCATCAACGACTCACTAAATATCCCATACGAGGATAGCCTTCTTTCAAAAATTTCTCCATACATTATCCCATTAGATGATAGCCATCGTCGGCAAATTACTACACTAATATCCCATTTGATGATACCCCAAACATGGATGTAAAAAAAGAGAGTAAAGGTCTATGTGGTGACGATCACATGGCCAAACCAAAGCCTAAATTAGATAGGATAAACATGTAAAAGAGCCAAGAGCTCATTACAATGGTGGGATCCCTTCAAATGCCCCATCAGTTGGAGAATCTCAGTACACTATCCCCAGGGATTAACTATTGGACCAACTCTCCAGACAACCCGAAGGCTGGCCTACTCTTCAAGGGGAGGGGTGGGGGGGAGGAAACAATAAAGAAACAAAACGAAATCAGGAAGTCAAATGAAGAAAAAATAATTTATTAATTAATGATTTCTTGAGTTTACAAAAATAAATAAATAAGGATGACAAGTCAGGCTACCCTATCAACTATGGACTTAAGCTAGGACTCTTCAAACTTGAACAGTTTCTTCTTGAGAAGTCTTTTCGGCTATGGCTTTACCACTTCAAGACTTGAACAATGAAGGTGGCAGGCAATAAAGAAACAAAAAGAAAAAAGAAGTCAAATGGAGAAAAGAGAATTTATTAATCAATGATTTCTTGAGTTTACAAAAAAAAACTAAGGATTATACGTCAGGCTACCCTATTAATTACGGACTTAAGCTGTGACTTTTAAGACTTGAACAATTTCTTCTTGAGAAGTCTTTTCGGCCAGGCCTTTACCACTCCAAGACTTAATTTTTTCAGTTTGAGAAGTTTCTTCAGCCCAAGCTTCACCACCTCTCCAGTTTCCTCTATGCTGAACTGGGCACTGAGGCCCATTGGCCAAAGAACCCCGACCTTGAGCTTCATCTTCCTCGATGAATAAGGTGATCCTAATGACATGGATATGGAGAAATGGCAATATTGAGCCATTCTCTCATTGCACCACCTCACTGAAGATGAGGATCCCCGTAGGAATTGGCAGAAACATGTGGAAGCTCTTTCCTCCAGACCAAGGTGCCGGCAGGGCCATACAAGAGCCATAGATATTACAGAAGACCATTATCTCATCCCAATTGGCAAATCTTCACGCCAAGAAGCTTAAAAGCTTCGTCTCTCTCTTAGGCATTCTGGTTGGCAAGGCTTACAAAGAAAAACACCAACAAATGTGTCAATAAATAAAAGCAGCAATGTAAGACAAGGAAGAATCCCGAGAACTCTCACCTGCTCGTGGAGTGGTGATTTGAACATTCACGGGCAATGAATGCTTCGACCGAAACACCAAAGACTCAGGTGAAGGAACCCTCACCTTCTCGATGATAGGTTTACCCTTTTTCCAACAAGAATTCCCCCATTTTCATCAAGAAAAGTGATGTGAAAGGAAACACGACCACTTTACGGACCCCTACAAGACAATTCCTCTTCGGGAGAGAAAATTACAGATGGGAAAAAATCAGGCATATTGAAGAAAGAAACATATGAAGGCAGTCTGTTGGTTCTAGAGTTTCCAAAGCAAGGAGAAGGAATGAAAGTTGCAGGGAATGAAGGAAAACTCTTATTTTTAAAACAATGGAAGAGACCAAACGTCTCCTTAGAAGAGGGGGAAATAAATGACTGATTTGAAAGCAGATGAAAAATTTGCTATGAAGTAAAGGGTTTTTTACTTTCCCAAGTCTTTGACGTATATTGCCTTAGGGCAGATGAACGATTCATCTACCAGATTAATTACTGAAGTTGGAAAAAAACAAAGTTTACTTAACCTCCAAACTCTGATGCTTGAGAGAACCAAAGTCTCAGCAGAAGCATGATTTTTGACTCTCTTGGGGGGAGTGATAATGGCTGGCCTGAAGGCCATCAACTGGGTCGAAACCTATGCAATTATATTTGGATATCACTATTGAGCTGGAACCCAATATGATAAGAAGATCTCCTATCTATACTATATGTTAAAAGAGCAACTTCTTGGTTAAGTGGCACCCTCACATTTAACCACATCAGCTTTTACAATTTTTTTAAAACTAGCACTTCCAAATCTTGCCACATAAACTTAAAATTTTAATTGAAAATATAATTATACTTTTGAAGTTAATCCCCTATTTAATGCAGACCTCTTCCCCAAGATTTTCAATCATCTTCCTATACTTCAACGCTTTTTAATTGATGATTAATTAATACTACCCCATTTATGATGATGCACATTCTTATCAAGTAGATTGTTTTGTGTTCTCAGTATCCATGTGTTAAGGAAATTATTTCATAATACTTATTTTTTATTATATTTAAGTAAAAATTTATACACTTTCCGTTTTGTTTTATCTTTTTAAAACTATCAAACTTCATTTCATGATAATAAGTGAACTATTTTCACCTACTTTTTCCCCCCAACTCTCTGCAATCAACTCTTTCCAAGAAATTTAATTTTTCTACAAAAATATCTAAAATTACTATGTTAAACATATAGAATAATAGATGTAGTAAACCTTTTTATTTATATAAATGTTTCTAATAAGTATTAACTTTGAGAAAAAATCAGTATAAAATGTTTGATATAAATATTAAATTTAGTACTGAAATATTTAATTTATAGATCCTTTCAATTGTTTACTTAATACTCTGTAAATTTTATTTACAATTTTTCTGTTATGAATTTATTTATTTTTGTTAATTAATATTTAGAAATGACATATTTAATACATATCCATCAGCGGTAATATTTTTAAAAAAATTATATTTTCACCACTAAGAGTTAATGCATTAGGATATATTACATTCGTATTTTAATTTAAATATTAAATTTAGATTTTCATAAATTTTAACTTAAATATTGAAATTTTAAGATTTATTTTTTATCTATGCTGATGAATTTAGATTTTTTTGGATCAAAATTTAAAACTTCATATTTTAGGTTTTTCTAATTCAATCAATTAATCATGAATTGTTGATAATACTCTAATGTAAAATTTTCATATCTAACGTACGTAAATTTTTTGTCACTCTAAATGTGCTCATCCTTTTATTTGAACATGGTTTCGTTACTGGTGTTGTCGAAAATGTACAATCTTTTACAGTAGGTTTTGTCTAAAAATGATGTATGGATTATAGTACTTCTTCCGTTTTCTTATGTTTGGCACCATAAGTTTATATGTTTTTTTTTGCAAATGAAAATGTGTGGAGAGTTGAGTGAGGGGGGTAAAAAGTTAAATGAGTGGTTGAAAATGATGTACTTTTTGCCACAAAAGGAAAGGTGACAATTTTAGAAAAAATATACGAAAATGATAAGTGTGCCAAACATAGTGAAACGGAGGGAGAATTCGTTGATCGTGGAAGTTTTTTTTCCTGGGTCATCCCTAGAATTTTCTATAAAAATGACATTTTCTAAAATGTCTTTTTTTGCTCGGAAATGAATCATTGACCATGGTTGCGAAAACAACACAATATTATAAATTAATCTAAATATATATACTCCCTCTGACCCAGTTAGAGTTGCACTCTTACTTTTTGTACGTCGATCATGAGACATGTTTGACCGTTAATATGTTTATCTACGTATAATAATGACAAATAAAAAATTGATATTTAAAAACTACTTGTTACGATGAATTGAACAATATCATATACGATAATATTATTATTTATATATTTATTCTGATTAAATTTTGATAGAGAATGGTGTTCAAAAAACAAGAGTGCAAGTTTAGCTGGGACATAGGGAATATATACTCCCTCTGTTTTTCTATTTATGCCACCATAGGTTTAGGTGTTTGGATTTAGGTGAAGAACATGAATGAATGAAATTGAATGTAGAAAGTAAAAAGTGGAATGAGTGGATGAAATTTTAAAAAAATTCCCAAAAATGGAAAGAGTGTCAAATAAAAGAAAACATCCATATATAGTAATTGTATCATAAATAACAAAACATAGGGAGTATATTTTTTAAAACTATTGAAAGAAGATAAAAATGGACATTTATAACTTAATTGCACAAAAGAATAATTAGCAAAAATTATCATCTAATATAAATATTTTTATAAATCTTATTAAAAAACTATGATAATTAATATAATATATATATATCATAATTCGTGTAGTGACACGATATTACAATCAAATCTTCAAAACTTTTATCATTTTTCATATTCTATAAAAGCCTAATACATGCATAGTTGGTAACAACAATGTTATTTTTGCTAAAGTGGTATTTATTCATACTTTTATCAACTAATTAAATTTTATTATATATATATATATTTATATATGATTATATTCATATTCTTGTGCAAAGCACGAATGTTATCTAGTTATGAGTATAATTCTGCTACCATACTCATTCTCCCATTATATTTACAGAATGGTAAATGTATGGTAATTCTATTACTCATTCCTATATGGAATATGTATATTTACCCCAACGTGATTGGAAGAATTTATGAGGATCAATCCTTATAAAATACTGCGGTATGTGTCTATTCTATTTATTTTATTCTCAATATTCAGAGCAAAAACTTTTGGTCTAACTTTATCATCAGAGAGTCTTCCCCCGACACTCCGGAAACTCTGTCTTGAAAGTTCGGTGCTCAGGATCAAGGTTCGGATATCAAGTCAGTGTTATCAATGTCAATAATCTTTTTATTTTTTTAAAAAATAGATCAGAAATTTGATGAGTTTGAGATTATATCGGCTCTCCTAACCGTTTCCCAAAACATTACAATAAATTTCAATCCGATTTGTCCAAGGATTATTGGACCTATGCAAAAGGATGGCTAACTAAGGAGGAGAAGAGGAGTTCGATTGAGGTGATTCCACATATTAACCCTCTAACCCCCTATGTCGAATTAAATGTGGCAGACCTCCTTTGAACACCTAATTTCCAAATAAGAATATCGCAGCATCAGAAACCTATATAAAAACTATAGACTAATCGGGCTTCATGATGGCCGTTCCTACCAGGCTTTTGTGCAGTGCAGAGCTCATCGCTAGTTCGAGCATCGAGTGAAAGAGTATCTGAAATCCTGTTAGCCGTTCAGGTTGAGCATGAGCCACACATCAGCACATCGAAGGAGCAGGTTTTGGCAAGCATCTCAAAAATCATCATCAGATCTAAGCACAAGCAGAGCATAGTCAATTCACAAGCAGAAGCCTCAATGCCAATAATCAAAACATTTTTTCTCAAATCATACAAACCATGAAAGCAGTCAATACAGACGAGATGAACATCCTTGGGAAACCATATGAACAAAACGCAAGATCTGAACTGTTTCTATTGATTGCTGCAGAATACTTCCTGCTATTACCATACTACACAATTATAACTTTCACATGAGAGTTCATTTCTTAATGCTAAAAATCCAAGCAACTTGAGCTAATCAACAAATGGCCATGTTTCTGCTATTAGAGATAGTGCGCAGTTAAACTTGGGATTTTTAAAAGTAGGAAACCATAACATCATCCTATATTACGGGGCCTAAAACACCCTGAATGCAGAAAAAAGCCAAAAAAAAGCCTTGACAGAGCATATGCATAACACTCAACACACATGATGCTGCTTCGTTCATCAATCCCTCCTCACTTTATCCCAGTTGAGACCTCTTCTTGTGTATATTTTCGACTGCAACTCAAACATATCCACGACAATATCATGAAACCACTTGGGCTTATGAGTATACAGCATCAGACCTCCAACCAAAATTCCAAGAATCATCCCAACACCGAATCCAAACACTACTGATTCCCATGTAAGTCCATCCATAGCATCATCCCTTCCACGAATACTACTCGGGTATGACTCCGATCCATTACGCGATTTCCCACAATCTCCAAGTGGAAATCCACACAACCCGGAATTCTGATCATAAGAGGAGACATCAAACGTATTGACTTGCGGGCTCGAAGGAATTCGTCCCTCGAGCTTGTTCTGAGAGACGTTGAATTTCTCGAGGAAATTCAGCTTTACTAGCTCAGGCGGGATTCTTCCGCGGAGTTGATTCCCAGTGAGATCCAAGGATTCCAGTTCCGAAACATTCCCAAGTGCCGGTGGGATATGGCCACTGAAAAGATTATGCGACATATTCAGTAGATGCAGCGCCTTCAGCTCTCCAATCGACTCCGGAATTCTTCCTTCAAAAAGGTTTCCAGACAGATCAATGGTGGTGTAAATAGTCAACACTCGCTTCATCTCAACCTCCGTACCTTTGATCAACAAAGTCACTGAATCTTCATAGTACGAGCTGTCTCCCCCGTACTTGGGCGATGTATCGTTGCTGCCCTTCTTCATTGCTTCGAAACTCCGGATCATCGATTCCGGCACCGACCCGTTGAACTGATTATACGACACATCCAGAATTCTCAGTTTCTGAAACGGCCGCTTAACCAAACCCGTACTGATGGTTCCTTGGAACTTGTTCCTCGTCAGTATCAGAACGCTGAGCTCTGGTAAGCTTCCGAGCCAATCGGGAAAAGAATCCTCTATCATGTTCTTTCCGATATCGAGAACTTCAAGGCTCTTGCAGTTGAGAATGGACCGCGGGAGAGTCCCTACTAACTGGTTCCCGTTCAGACCAAGATTCCTCAGAGTGTTACCCTCTGCCTCTGGGAAGTGGGCGGGAATGGTGCCTGTGAATTGGTTTCTTTTGAGGTCCAACACTGTGAGCTGCATGCTCATGTTGCCCAAACATTCTGGGATTGGGCCGCTGAACTGGTTGTCAGACAACAGGAGGTACTTCAAGTTGGTCATTTTGCAGAGGGAAGGAGACAGCGTTCCTTGTAGAGAGTTTGAGCCTAGATCGAGGAAATCCGGGTTTTTCCATGAATAGCTTGTTGAAAAGAAGTGCAACAAGAAGGTTGTGATCAGTAAGAATCTGGCCA